>JACOMQ010001649.1:0-28241 GCA_014843705.1 Euphrasia arctica
TCTTTTATTCTTTACTGCATTTACTTATGTGGCATTTAATTTCTTTTTGATTTTTCTTTTTATTGCAGGTAGCCAATCAGGCTTTGACAAGTGGAAACTCATTTCTTAAAAGACCTGAGCGAATGAGAAAATTACATGTGGCAGCTGATTCATCTGTTTCGGCCGGAAAATCCCAGAACTGGTTGCACGTGAGCCTCACGTGCTTAATTCCGGCGGAAATTCAAATTTTCCGACCAAAAAGGACTGAATTGACTACAATTTGATGGTTTAAGGGACTAAATTGAAACAGGGTCCTTTTGAAGGACTAAATTGAGACCTGACCTAATTTAAAGGACCAACAAAATTTTTTCCTCGAGATATTATTGAAAAGCGATGAATTAATATTCTAAAACGTGCAGAAATTACCAAAAATAATAATCATGTTTGATATAATTACTACATAAATTAATCAATACTACATCGTAGGAGATCTTGAAAAACAAGCTCAAGAGAGTATCAAATAATCAAGTGATAAATGAATATCATCGAGTGATTATATATATATATAGTAAGTATAATCTCTCTCCATCACATTCTTATGCCACAGTTTATAAAATTAACCACGTGATTTAAAATAACTGCTCCAACTTTATTATATAATAAGCTCCCTACATTTCAAGAAAACATGTAAAAAAAAATGGCTACGAAAACTTGGGAGTTAGTTTTCAAGTTCCATCACCTTGCCGGCCTCCTCCTTTTCGCCGTAGCTTTGGTGTGGGCCGCTTTTTATCGAAACCACAATATTAGTTATTGGAAGGTAAATGTATTTACAAGAGACTGCGACGTTTTTTCAGGCAAATGGATTTACGACAATGGCAAAGCATCATCGTCCCCTTCTAGTTTTTACAAAGATGAACATTGTTCTTTCATGGAGAATAGTTTCGCATGTGAAGCGAATGGAAGAAAGGACCTTCGATTTAAAAACTGGAGATGGCAACCTCATCAATGTGACTTACCCAGGTCCAAACATTTTTTCTTAATTTAAGTGACACAAAATATTAAAATTAATTTAAATTGTGCTTGTATAGGTTCAATGGGAAGGCATTTTTGGAGAAAGTAAGGGGTAAAAAGGTAATATTCGTAGGGGATTCTTTGAATAGAAATCAATTTGTTTCATTTCTTTGCCTCATAGAGCCATCCCTTCCTCCGAACTCAAACAAGTCTTTGACCACGACTGGCAACTTAAAATACTTTCACAACATAGTAAGTATTTTTCTTTTTTTTTTTTTAAATATTGATGCATTTTTTATTTATATTTTATTTGAGATTTTTTTTTTATGATTAAGGAATACAATGTGACGATCGGATTCTATTGGTCGCCGTTTCTGGTCGAGTCGAATTGCGATGACCATACTTTCCACTTTCGCACATCTGGCCATGTAGTCAGAATCGAGGGCATCGAGAATCATGCCGTGCATTGGAACGACGCGGACATACTCATCTTTGATTCCCATACTTGGTGGCTATACTACAAAATAACACTCGTGTAAGTCTAACTATATACATATGCATGTGTATATATTCTGATCATGTTTTCTTTTGTTGATAAAAGTATAAACTCAACACGTGGTGATGTTAATTCGTTCGATCAGATGGGGATCGTTCGAGAGCTCCGACTCAATCAATAAAACGGTAAACATGAAAGTACGAAGATACGAAATGGGGCTAGCCACTTGGTCCGATTGGCTCGAAACGAACCTCAATCGAACCAAGACAAAGGTGTTCTTCATGGGCGCCACGCCTTATATGACCACGTAAGCACGTAAAAACAATTTTTTTTTAACGTCGAAAATTAAAAAAAATCTCGTAAATTGTTTTTTTTTTCTGCAGACGTGGCGCGTTGGGGCATTGCTACGATAGTAACGAGCCGATGTTGGAGGTGATGGATGAGGAATACGAGTGGAGGGTGTTGGATGAAGATTTCGAATGGAGGAAGATGGACCGAGTATTGGAGTTGGCGATAGAGAAGCTAAGGAAAAGAGGGATACAAATAGAGTATCTCGGAATAACAAACATCTCGTTGTCTAGAACCGATGCCCACCCTTCGATTTATGGGTCCCACGGTGCTTCTCACCCTGAGCTGGCCAAAATGGATCCGTCACAGTATTCGGATTGTATACATTGGTGCCTTCCGGGAGTGCCTGATGTATGGAACCAGATTCTTTATACGTATATCATGAAATCGTGACACCAAAAGTTTTGTACCTAGCTAGGGGAAATTGTTTGAAGATCAATAACATTTTTGTATTTTGTTGATCACACTCTTTACTGCACTTAAATTCTTAATAGAAATAAAACTAAAATAATTTTGACTGAAATATTTCAATAAAATTAAGATAACAACAATATAAAAAAAATTGAAATTAATTAGCCCCCAAAACAAAAAACTTAATTATTCCATGCACCCTTGTGTGTGAATATATATGTTACCGTTGCATATAAATTCATTAGTGATCCGGAAAGGGAATTTGTTCGATCGATGTTATACATACGTTCTGATACTACTATTTTAGAAGTCGTACCATCTTAAAACTCATATTGTTAGGTAAGTTAAACAACATGATACATTTATATTAGTGAGTCGAATGTATTCTCTAATATAATTATGGAACATGCATGGTTAACCGACTTATATATGTTTTTTATTTGTTGCTTAAATATGCAGGTGAAAGAAAAATATACATATTTTACAGTATTTTTTTATATTTTCTTCATAAAATATACATATATGTTTTATATTAAACAAAAACAAAAATTAAAATTATTTAACAACCCTAGCTAGTTTCAGTTCAAAAGATGATAGATGAAATATATTGTGTGATCATTAGTGATCAATGATCATGTATTGTAGCATAATGCTTACTAGTATGGTTGAACTACGTACATATGAAAGGAGTACGATGCGTTGATCGACTTCTACTGGGCCCCGTTGCTGGTAGAATCGAACTGCGACGACATAGTGAAGCACAAAATTTGGCCTCGTAGAGTTCAAATAAAATCGATAGAAAACCACGGGAGGCAATGGATCGATGCCGACATCCTCGTCTTCAACCCCTTCATCTGGTGGAGGGCCAACGGTCGCATGATGATCTTGTAAGCAAGAATCGAGTTTGCGTTAGAAATGAGAATTTGTTTTTCAATTTGATTTTTGTTTTTTCTCTTGTATGATATATATTATTAGGCCGAGATCGAATGATCGCTCCGATCTGATAAATATGAATATACTTCAATGCACCAGACTATGTTCTTTTGGACTTACTCTCGATTACTTTTATCATTTTCACCACACTCACTTTTAATATTTTACAGTATTTTTTTATATTTTCTTCATAAAATATACATATATGTTTACTAATTAAATACAAAAAAAATTAAAATTAGTTTCATTTCAAAAGAAGAGATGAAATCATGTATTGTGTGATCAATGATCATGTATTGTAGCATAATGTTTACTAGTATGGTTGAACTACTGATGAAAGGAGTATGATATGTTGATCGACTTCTACTGGGCCCCGTTGCTGGTGGAATCGAACTGCGACGACATAGTGAAGCACAAAATTTGGCCTCGTAGAGTTCAAATAAAGTCGATAGAAAACCACGGGATTCATTGGATCGACGCCGACATTCTCGTCTTCAACCCCTTCATCTGGTGGAGGGCCAACGGTCGCATGATGATCTTGTAAGTAATTAAGAATCGACTTTGCCTTAGAAATGAGAATTTGTTTTTCAATTTAATATATGTTTTTCTCATCTTGTATGATATTACTAGGCCGAGATCGAATGATCGCTCCGATGCAGATGCAGTACACGTCGTTACGGAAAAACTCGTACCGTACGAAATCGCTCTTCGCACTTGGTCGAATTTCTTGGAGTTCCATATCAATCGAACCAAAACCAAGTTGTTTTACATGAGCCCCACGCCTTATCGCGATGGGTACGTACGTATTATTATACATATTGAGATCGATGTTTAGTATATAATATATAATAATTGATCATGTAGAGACACGAATATGGGCGTGGACCCCGGGTGCTACAACAAAACCGAGCCGATATTCGACGATGCACGCTCGGACGAGGCAATGGCGGACCCCACCATGGCGAGCATAATGGAATCAACTATAGAGAAGTTGGGGCGAAGAGGGTTGAAAGTGGAATATATCGATATAACTCGATTATCGACTTATCGGGAAGATGGGCACCCCTCGATTCATGTCAATTTCTGGAATTCGTCAGTGCCCGAAAGATTGAGAAAAACCACAACATATGCAGATTGCCTGCATTGGTGTCTTCCTGGAGTGCCTGATGTTTGGAATGAAATTTTGTATGCACATCTTATCAAAACTTAATACTATGATTTTTATACTCTTGAAAATAAAAAACAAATTTGATACTCACTCAATTCTATAATAATAATATGGACATAGCCAAAATCCAAAAATCCGATTTAATCAACAAAATCAGTCAAATGTTTTATCGACTTAAAAAAAAAAACTATTAATTATGTACTGTTCCTTTATAATTGTTCAAAATTGGAGTGAACAACCTTAGTATATATCAACATTTTTATTATCAAACAACCTCAATAAAAAAATAAAATTTATTATTTACAACTCTGAATAAAAATTCAAAATTCAAACGTACGTCATCAAATTGACCACCCGAGTCAGCTCTCTGACTCAGTGGTGGTCTCCGGCCGACTCATTTCCAGGTCGAGTAAGCTATGTGAGTCAATCCAATTGACCGAGTTAGCTCTGTGAGTCTTGACTTATTCTCAGGTCGAGTCAGCTATGTGAGTGAGTCCCCCCGGCCCTATCCCTAAAAGACATCTCTTTCTCGTGTAGACATTGTTTTGACTTATTTAGCATATACACTGTATATATACAATTAATTAACTTGCCTAAAATCGTAATCGTGATTTCCGACATTAATTCTGTTTTATCTTGTTCTAAATATGATTACTTCACGTCTTCTACAACGCAAAATCATTAGTCACGTTCTTGAAATTCACAAACAATGCAGAAATGGCAGAAGAAGAAAACCCATTTCCCTTTAATCACGCTCGTATTCTTTGCTTTCATAGCTCTCACAATCCTTTACAACGAGTCTTACCTCCACAAAATTCATGCGGATGATAGCGACGGCGACAGACGGCGATTGACGGTCCAAGGTGGCTCCTCTTCGCTCAATCCTACGCCTGCCCACAACCTTAATCTTTCCGAGAAACCTTCAGGTCAAAATCTTGATTTCACTTTGTGTTCATAAGTAGTAGTTGTTTTGATGTGGGATTATTGAACTAAGAATGGGGTTTGTATAAATTTCATAAAAATCTTGTCTTTACTTATTATTGTTGATGGGTTATGGATTCTTGTAGTGGGTTCATAAAAATCTTGTCTTTACTGAATATAGTATAAGTTTGTAATATGGATGTTGGTGAATTGTACTCTAGCTACTTGTTGATGGGGGCTATGGATTCTTGGTTGATATTGTATGCTTTTCTTGTTGTTTGTTGTAGTGGGATTGGATAAATTTACCGAGTGCTCTTCTGAGGTGAGGTATAGTGGCAGGAGAGCTATCTCAGCCGATAAAACGGCAGAATTTAGTGGTCGAATGGCGACACCAGAAGTCGGGACATGCGACTTGTTTTCTGGAAAATGGGTTTTTGATAATGCGTCGTATCCACTGTACACCGAGTCTGCCTGTCCTTTCATGTCTGACCAACTGGCTTGCCACAAGCACGGTAGGCCCGATTTAGGGTACCAGTTTTGGAGATGGCAACCCCAAAACTGCAATTTGAAGCGGTAATTATATTTTGTCTCAACAACTTTTTTGTAATGGAAATTTGTTTCTTTACGTTACTTGCTGATGAAATGATGATGAGAGTGTAGGTGGAATGCAGTGGAAATGTGGGAGAAATTGAGGGGAAAGAGATTGATGTTTGTAGGGGATTCCTTGAACAGAGGCCAATGGATTTCGTTGGTGTGTTTGTTGGAGTCTGTGATCCCGGCAGATAAGCAGTTTATAACGTCGAATTTTTCAGAACTCACGGTTTTTAGAGCAGAGGTAAACTACACTTGTGGGTGTAGTCTATTATGGTCAACAATGTGATTGTGGTGTTTAACTAATGAATGAATTCTGAAGTTGAGTTTTTTTTTACCTTGTACAGAATTACAATGCGACAGTAGAGTTTCTCTGGGCACCTCTTCTCGTAGAATCCAACAGCGATGACCCAGTTTCCCATCGATTGAATAAAAGAATTATTCGTCCGGATGCTATTCTTCGGCATTCTTCAAGATGGGAGCAAGCCGATATACTCATCTTTAATTCGTATCTATGGTGGAGAGGTCCGGTTAAGCTTTTGTAAGTACATTCCTGAAATGACTCTTTTTTTTACTCGAAAAGGAGCTTAAAACACTTGTAAAACGATATTTTAGATGGAGCAATGAAGAGAATAATGTGTGTGAAGATATTAGTGGGCTCGGAGGTATGGAGTTGGCTATGGAGTTGTGGGCAGATTGGGTGTCGAATAGCGTTGATCCCTCGAAGAAGAAGGTTTTCTTCGTTACAATGTCTCCTACACATCAATCGTAAGCTCCTCCTTGTATCAAATTCCATTACATTTCTTCTAAATTTTGTTGTTACTCAACTATTATTATTAACTAAAACAGGAAAAACGATTGGGAGCCCAAAAGCAAAGGCAATTGTTACGACGAAAAAGAGCCAATACACGACAAGAGCTATTGGGGAAGGGGTTCGGATTTGCCCACAATGAGGATGCTGGAGAAGGTGTTGAGTCGTTTGGGGTCAAAGGTTTCTGTTCTGAATGTGACTCAGCTTTCCGAGTACAGGAAAGATGGCCATCCCACAATCTACAGGAAGTTTTGGGAGCAGTTGGGGCCTGAGAGATTGGCGAATCCGGCTAGCTATTCTGACTGCATACACTGGTGTCTACCGGGGGTGCCTGATGTGTGGAACGAGCTACTGTTCCAACTTTTGTGAAACACGAATCCACGTTTCTTTTTCGCCCCAACCGCCTAAATCCTCTGTGTACATTTTCGGGGCATTCGAGTAGAGTGAAGGAAATGCAAAAATATAAAAGTTCAATAATTTTTCCAAAATCTTGAATCACTGCATTTAGTTAATAGAGATTGTAAACATAATATAACCACTGTAGGAACTGTTAATAACTAAATGCATCATCAACTACTCTTGACTCTTGAGTAAAAGATTTCTATATAAATAAATATAAAAAATAAAAGTAATGTGATTGAAATAGAATCATAATAAAGTATTTTTTTATATAATAGAATCTTTATTTATTATACCATATTAATTTAAATAAATCAATCTTTAATTATAGCAATCCAATTAACTTAAATTATAATATTACATAAATTATGCATTTAAATTAATTTGTCTTATTTTACAATATATAATCCACTAATTAATAATTGAATTTATAATATTTAATTACCTATTTAAAATCCATAATTATAGAATCATAATAAAGTAATGTGATTGAAATAGAATCATAATAAAGTATTTTAAACATAATTACTTCAATTTTGAACATAAAAAAAATTAGAAATTTACTTTATTTTTCTGTAAATTAATTTTCACTTCAAATTCTTAATACATGAAGCATTAATAAGTATTTTTTTTACCCGAATACAAATTTTACAACTTTTGCTAGCTAAGCATAAATTACAACTTATTCAATTGTACAAAAAAAAAATTACATTTGAAAAAAAAATGAAGTAGCATTCACATATAAAACAAGTCTGTGGGGTAGGTCATGAATACTCTCTTTGTACTAAAAACAAAATTGTGCATTATTTATTTGTAATTTAGAAAATACCAGTGTATAATTCTTTGGAAATGAGGCAGTAAATGTTAAGCATACAGTTAAAAATCACTAATACGATTGAGGTCACAGGGAATCGATTCATGGAAAAAGAGACAGCAGATGTGCAACGTATCATCGCGTCAAAGATCACTAGTTCAAATGTAGATACATTATCAGTTCACCCACAAGTTTATAGAATAGACAATATCTAGAAACTAGACATTAGAAACCTAAAAGGTTGATCCATTCCACCCAAAGTTGGAACCCTGCAAAAAAATGTTAAAAGGTCATTCTTCGTACCGAGCTACAAGACACGACCGACTGGATAAAATCTTCCAAGACGACAGACTCAACCTAGGAAACAAAATCTATAAACATTTAATTACAAAACCAAAAACAAACATAAGCAAAGCAAGAATCATATAAATCTTAATAAAAACAAAATCTAATGGCTCTCTATCAACATGGTGAAAGTTCATTTACATGATTTAGTACTGGTGTAAAGCATGCAAGCACTGTGCATGTTCTTGGATCTGAGAGGCCTAAACAAGCAAGCAGAAGAATGCAATGAGACGATACTAGTGAATTTGCAGATACCCTTTCATCGAGAAAAAACTAAGGCAGCTCAGCTTTTTACTCACCTTGGTATCGTAGAATTTGAGGTAGAATCGGGACTTTGGAATTGACAACTTGGCATCAAGTATGTTGGCGATAGCACCACTCAGTTTCTTGTTCACATCAGGGGTCAGACCTCCGATGGAGACCAGCTCTCCGTAAGCAGCTGGAAGCTCAGTCCCTCCAAAGGCTATGGGCACCGATCCTTTCAACACAATCATCACATACTGCACGAGAAACAAATATAAATGCTAGAATTTATTCATTTCTGTTTGGTAATCTAGTCATCCCAATTTTTTTCCCAACACGTAATCGATCTGGTTAAAACAAATTAACCGCCGTTTATTCAAAGTGTAGCTACCTAATCAGAGGGCCTTTCATCAATTTGAAATCCAATGCCATTACGAGCAATGCCCTTATGGTAAAAACCGGATCATATCTCAAGATAGAAATTTTCAACAGATTCAACCTCAATTCATAATTTACTTTTTAAATTGAAGGTGATTTTTTTAACAGAAACACAGAGCAAAATGGTATTAAATCCTTCAATAAAATATCAAATATATACAGGTAAAAAAAACAGTAATTAGCACCACTATATGACTGTAATCAGAGGCGTGTTTTTTCGAAACCAGCAAATTATGAAATTGAAAAAAAATAAGGAAAAAGTACGGACAGTTTCAGGTTTTCCGATGAGCTTGGCAACGGTGGAGGAAGCTTCGGAGAGGACGTCGGAGGTGTCTACTCCGTCAAGGTTAACATTCGTCGACAAGTTCAAACACGGCATCGTTTCGATAAACCCTTGTTTTTTCTCGCTTCTCGGAGTCTATTTTTTTTTTCTCGACAGAGAGGAGGGGATACATATCATACCGATTCATACATTTGCTGTGATATACGGGGTAAATTTATCTACCGATATTGCCCTTGAGTAGTGAATTGACCAAAACACCCCTCGCCCTTTTGGTAGAAAGGACCACCGTTTAGCCTGAGCCAGGCTCACTGTTTCTCTTTATTCGCCGGCGACCACCGATGGAGCACCGCCTCCTCTCCGACGCCGCTCTTCCGACCAAATCCACCGACGCCATCATATCTCTCATCACCAACCCATTTACCTCCGACCAGACCCTTAATTCCCTTTTAGAAACCCTGATTCTCCAACTCCAACACCCTGATTCCAACCACCACAAAACACTATCGCTCCTCTCCGCTCTTTCCCGCCATCACCCCCTCATCCGCCACCGCATTGCCGCCGCTGCCAACGCGTTCATCCTACTCCCCTCCACCCCAACTCCCTCCATACGACACGCCCTCTCCCTTATCGACCCTGCTAATCCCACGCCGCCCGACCCGTTCTCCGGCGAGTCTCTGTTTCTCTCGCTATGCTTCTGGCAGTGCGTGAAAATTAGAGGATGGGTATTGAGGAATGTGAGTAAATTCCGCGTGCGGCCGTCGGTGCTGCTTACAGTCCTCTTGGGTTTTACCAAGGACCCTTATCCGGATATTAGAGGACTTGCGCTGGATGCTTTGGTTATGCTGAGTGGCGAGATTGTGGTCGAGGATCACAGTTTGGTCGAAGGTTGTTATTTTCGTGCCGTGGAGCTTCTGTTCGATGCGGAGAACTCTGTACGGCGTTCAGCTGTTTGCGCGGTATGTATCTTAGTAACATGCTTCCAGTAATGTCCTTTTGGTGTTTGTAGTTACTGTTGCGGATGCTTTGCTATGAAAAAAGTGGCTCATAGTTTTTCACTGTGTGGTTACAGGTCAGTAGTTGGGGGCAATTGCTCGTGTCATCGAGTTCCGATGAAACTACACGAGAAAGGTCTGATGCATTGTTTGTACAGGTTGGTTTTGTCTTGTACCGTGATAATTATGCCAAGCATTGTTTATACATTCTCTTGGAGTTAGATGTTCCGTTACTTGTAGGATTTTGAAAGGACTTGAAAGTTTCATGCTTATAGAATAAGTTAAGGATTGGTTCCTTCTTTTTATGCTATAATTTGGTTAATAATTTATGCTTTTTTTTTTTTTTGCTGTTGATCGTGTTGAACATTTTCCTATAGCTTTGTTTAATGGTAAGAGACACGGACATGGAGATACGTGTTGCTGCTTTTAATGCACTTGAGAAATTCCCCACTGTTTCTGAGGATATCCTGCTGCAAACCTTGTCTAAAAAGACGTTCACTGCCAAGCAGTTTAAGATACCTGCAAGTACTGCTGCATTCGTTTTTGTTCATGGATTGGAGGATGAATTTGATCAGGTAAGTTTTATCTCTAATCGTTTCATCTTTGAGCCAACCTTTTCTAGTGCGTATTTAGCCTTCCTTGCCTTGAACTGTTTTTTGAGATTTTTTTGTGGCTGAATTGTGATTTGCAAGTATTATCATGTTCTTTGATTAAGGTCAGAAGATCAGCTTGTCATGCCATGCAAACTC
This sequence comes from Euphrasia arctica, assembly GCA_014843705.1. NCBI lineage: Eukaryota > Viridiplantae > Streptophyta > Magnoliopsida > Lamiales > Orobanchaceae > Euphrasia > Euphrasia arctica. The sequence goes on from JACOMQ010001649.1 coordinate 10,933, forward strand.
TATCGGCCTTTTCTGCTGAATTTGCTGGAGTGGCAGTACGTCTACTGATGGATATAATGAATGACGATTCAGCGGTTGTACGATTGAAAGCTCTGGAGACTCTGCAACATATGGCTATGCACGACCATCTCAAAGTGGAGGAATCTAATTTACACATGGTATAATTTTGACTAATCTTATGGTACATTGCAGCTATCTGGTTTAAATAAATTGGCTATGAAATTTTTCACATAGTTTGATGTAGAGCCTCTTGAAATTTTTCGTGCATTGCAGTTTGTTGGTGCGTTAGTTGATAATAGTGACTTGATAAGGTCTGCTGCACGGAAGACTCTCTTCTTAACGAAGTTACAAAAGTTGGCAATGTTTAGATCATGCATTGACGGTCTTATAAAGAATTTGGAACTCTATCCACAGGTTTGTTTCGTTTGAATGTCTTTCTCTTGAAATTGAATATATATGTCTGCAAATGTAGTCCACCATCCGTATAATCGTATATCCTAATCCTTTTTTCTCTCCAACTTAAAATATTACTCCCTCCATCCTCCTCATAATGTTCCATTTCTTCTGAGGAGGGAGATTAAAAAATAATGTATTTTATGTGTAAAGTGAATTTAAGTAGTTGTGTTTTTTTTAATAATTATTTAAATAATCAAAAGTAGAAAGTGAAACATTTTCAGAAGGATAAAAAAAATGTGAGCCATTTTCAGAGAGATGGAAGTAGTAATAATAACTACTTCACATTATTATTACTTACAGAGTATATTTTCACAAGTTATATAAATCCCCATCTTCTATAGTTATTTAACATATTCTTTCTTGAAACTATTGTAGGAATTCTTTCCCAGAAATATCTACTTGTCATTTTTAATTTTTTTCTTGAGCTATTGCAGGATGAACCTGATATACTCCACGTGCTATTTAAAGTTGGTCAAACTCATGGAAAATTTGTGATCAGGATCATAGAAGAGGTTTCTCAAGAGGTTAGAATTGTTAAACGCTTATTAGTAGTTTTTTTTCATTGATGCTGTAAAACGAGGGGGAAACTATAAATGTGTGGTTATGGTTGGCTGTCCGTAACTTTTCTTATGTCCCCGATGGATGTTATATAGAATTTGATTTTTCAAATAACAATAGTTGTAGAGAACCCTTTGCTGCTTTTTTTCTATGTTCTAACTAGACAACAGTCACAACACTCCTCGTGGTCTTCTTATAAAGTGAAAAGACCCATTACATTTAAATTACAACGTGCATGATTCTTCTTTCAGTTAAAAGTATTTTAATTTCTTCTGTTTGTCTGATTGCTTACTCGATTTATTGCATGATATGAACATTGAACAAATGCTCCAGTTAGAGCCTTCCTTTGATGGAAAGTTGGTTTTTAACACAGTGAGGAGAGCTGCGTTCTTTGTCCTGGCCATCTCAGCTCCAGTGTCAATCGAGCGAAAGATCTGCAGTATTCCCCCACAATTATTTTCTTATGCAGTTACCCTGTTGGGTAGACTATCCCGTGCTTTTGTTGGTGTAATGGACCGACAAATTCTCTTAGCTTATTTGTCTCATTGCAGCACATTCACCGTTGCCTCTTCTGAAATTTTCGATGGGGAGGCACTGTATTTTAATTTGAAGGATGCTTATATTAACGTCACAGAAAAGGGCAAAGAGGTCTCATCGGCAAAGAATGTCACCACCAGTTCTCATGATTACTTGCTGAATTCCAAGGTGAAAGCATCAACCTGCATTGAACTTGTATTCCAAAAAGTTGTAGATTTGTGGCCACTGATACATCTTGGATGCACGAAGGAAGTAATCCAAACACTCAGGTATTTTATTTTATTTGTATTTTTTTTAATCCACGAGTATCATTCTTATGTGGATAAATTGATTTTAGTACTGCTCTACTTAAGATTATGATTTATGTGTAGTATTTTTACTCTTCAAAAATAATTTCCTTTCCCGTTTCAGTAACAGTGACACTTCCCGAGTTTTGCATGTGCAGGAATTGGAAAGAAGAGCTGATGACTTTTTCTGGTGACTCGAGCAAGCCTGCTGGCATCTTGGTTTTTGCTTTGAAATACTTGAGTGCCGTAAAATTGCTTGGAAAGGCTTGGGCATGTTGTTTTTCACATAGAAGTCCCCAGTTCATACGAGTGAGATTTTTGGAGGCCATGCTCGGCAAAATGGAAACAAGACTCGAAGAAATGCTATATAGGTTCCCAGGTCTCAGTAGAGAGGGAAAACTACACATCCTTGAGCTAATGCTCGTGACTTGTACAATGAGATTCTCTTACGGAGGTAGCTGCTGCTTTGAGTATTATACGAAAAAAGTGAATTTCGTCCTTAGTTGTGTGGAAAACCTTCAAAAAGGAGGATTGATGGAACTTCCGAATTTTGCTATTGAGCTTCAGAATATATTGCGTGAAGTTGGCAAGTCCGAAGATTGGTTCATTCACAAGTTAGACCTGTTTCAGAAGTCGCTTCAGCTTTTCTCCCTGAAATGTATATTGTTGCCCGAAGAACTCGAGTACCTGGAGGCAGAAGTGGATGTCGGGGACAATGATTTCCAAAACCCTTTCTTGTATATTCCAGGGCTACCTGTTGGATTGCCGCTCAACATCACATTGTTTAACATCGCTAGTGAAACTAGATTGTGGGTTGTGATTACACTCAGTGAAAACTCAACTCAGTTTGTTTTCCTGGACTTAAACGAGCTTGGAGGTTTCGATGCAACGAGGAGAGTTACATTTGTTGCTCCTTTCTATAGAACACCTGAAGTGAAGAATTTGGTATTAAAGGTGTCTATTGCCATGGAATGCTCGCGCGAGGAGCATCAACGCTTCAAGCCATGTAATAGTTCAAGGCACGAGCTTGTGAACCTTTCCAAAGAAAAGGAAGTTCATCTATCCATGAAGGCTGTTCAATAAAATGAACTCTGTTTTCTGTTGCTACACTCTGTTTCTATATAGTAGTATTTAAATTATTGCTTATTTCGGGTCATTTATAATTTTTATCAGTTTGATTCTGTCCAAAATGGCTAATAATAATAATAAAGAAAAATGAATAAATATTATTCAACAGAATCTTAAGCTGTCAAAGCAGCGGCCTCACAATAGATAACATTACATGAGCAAACCATGGGCCAACAAAGTACAAGCATAGACTCATCTTATTCTCACAAATAAATATATCATGTCCGCAAAACTACACACTTAGCACACGATTTTAAAGAAAAACAAGAAACGGAACGAATCGACTCACAGCAGGGTCAAAAGATTATGTCCTCGTCTTTCGGCCCAGCATGCGACAACATGTTATGAGCCGCATTGACTGATATGCCCCTCGTCAAGGAGATCTCCTCAGCCAGCTGATCCTCTGCAAACGCCTTGGCAGCTTCACGCTGCCTCTCGACCTCCCTCCTCTTGTACCCCTGAATCTTCTTCAGCCTGAAAAAGTCCTCCCTCTCCAGCTCATCCAGCTCCCCCTTGATGTAACTTATTGTGTTCTCTATCCTCGGCTTCACGACACTCTCCAGGGCGTTGACCCTCCTGTTTGTGGTCTTGATAGCATCATCAAGGGTCAAAAACGACGTCTGGAGGGTGGCGAGCTCGACGAGGAGCTCGATGGACTTCACATAAGCTGCCCGGCAGGCCTGGACCTGCTGGCCGCCTCTTGCCAGCCCAGTCAAGGCGTTCTTAGTTTCCCCGTCGATAAAATATTCGAATTTCGGAAGCTTGACTCCGGCGATGTTTTCCTGGTATGATCGGACCTTGAGTGATGCAGTTTGGACGTTTTCACGGACAATGTGCTTGATGTTCTCACCCGCGACATACTTCGCTTCTGTAAGGGCAAAACTGGAAGTTTTCATGACATCTCCCATTGATTCCTTTGTTGAAACAATTTTCTTGAGGATCTGACGGAACTGGACGGTCAGAGCATCGCTCTTCTTCTTGAGGAGTGCATGGCCTCTCGTGGCCCCCACGAGTCTAGCTTTCATTACTCCAAGCATTGTTACGGTAGGGACCACATTCAGGCGCTGGGACTGTCCAGACATCTTGTCGGGTCTTTTAGCTGAGAGAGAGAATATTAGTGTTGTGAAATTAGAAATGAGCTGAATAACGCAACTTGGAGGCTTTGGGATATCAGGGTGTGCATATGCGAACAAGATATGGAAAACGAAATAAAAGATTTACCAAACAATTACTTTATCAACCTCGTGTTTTGATTAGATTATTCTTAGCATGAAACCTGCAAAAACAAAACACAAAGAATGTGCAATGAATAAGCAGATTATGCGAACAGAAATGTTTAATATGACATCGACTTACTAGTAAAACTACAAATGCAGCAGCTCGAGTACAGATGAAGGTCTCTAGAAAAAAGAAATTCAAGATTATGAAATGCAGCACAACCCCACATAATTTCAGAAGGTTCAAAGAAGAGAGTAAATGGCAGATAAGCAATAACCAGTACGAATCGATAACTAGTAAATACAGCTATCTCCTGGTTATCGATTGTTTCAACGAAGAAATCAAACATATACAAACAAAATATTGATTATCCCCACACCGACTTCTTCTTCTCAGTTTTCAAGCCCACAAAATATTTTGCCCCAATAATAATATTCCGGCATATTACAATTTTCACCCACATAATAGAAACTACAAGTTCACCTAAAGATAAAGATTTCGAGGAGAGTGATTTCAATTTCAGACCCACCAAAAATGAAGTCCAGATCCAACAACAATCTTTGAAAATTCTCAAACAATTTCATCCCATAAACTCAATGTATCAGTAAGAATCGAATCGCCACACAAAAAAAATCACAGTACGCAGATCCAAAACCTCATATCAACACATAAAATCACGTATCAAGGAAAACAAAAAAAGCGATTCGATCAATAAAGTAGTCTAATAGATTGGGGGTTTAAAAGTACCTTAATTGGACGTAATCTGGGGAGGAAATCAAGTGTCCAGGAAAAGCACGGAGAGAGTTTTCTGATCAGAAAACTTTTGAGAGAGAGGAGTTTTTTTTTATTTGGAATATAATTCATTTTTATTTGTATTATGGATTAAAAATAATTTGAAATATTATTCAAAGAAAAATACAACTATTAAATTAAGCTCTTTCAAATTATAAAAATGATTTAATTTACATGTTTTTTTTTTCTTTTATTTTTAAAAACAATTTAACAATTTCTTAAACAATTAATTTATCTATAAATATAATGTGATTTAATTAAATTTTGACAAACAAGTAAAAACAATTTACACCTGAAATTTTAATTATTATTTTTTCAATTCATATCAAATGTTCATATCAAAAAACACTTGTTCTGTCAACTTCACTCTTTTTGCATTACATGAAAACTTCTAAATGCATATATATATATATATATAAACTACTCGGTATCGACATTCCCCTTCCAGTTCTTCTCCTCCTGGTATTAATCATTCCCCGACAGTCTCGAGTTTCCTCCCAGTTCTTCTCCTCCTGCTGCTGGGACGGTTCACATTAGAACCTTCTTTAGCCCCACTACTCTCATTCTCAGCCTCTGGTTTCTCTTCATCCAGTTTGCAGTTCAAAACTGTGTCGAGCGCATCATCACTCTGCATGCTCCCTGTTAGACTTTGCACGTCATGGTCCTTGTAGTTCAAGCTGAGATGAGTCTTCTCGGACACTGATTTGGTCAGCAAAGTCGGACTAGGGCTCTTGAAGAACAAGCAGATGGCTGCACAATCGTCCATCTTTGAACGAGGGAATTTATATCTCCATGCCCATCTTGCTTGCTCCACAAGCAACTTAGCCGCTGTCGACCGCTTTCTAGCAGAAGACACGATCGTTATTACTTCATCGTTCGATAACGCATCCCATATCTGAAGATAAATAAAATTATGAGTATATATTTGCAATTTCCTAAGGGAAAGTTTACTTCTTCTTTTTCCCTTTTTTTCTTTTTTAAATCCTTCCTTACCCCATCAGTTGCCAAGACTACAAACTCATCTGCATCTGTGAGCTTTCTGTAAGTTACTTGAGGTGTCGAGATAAGGCCATAGTCTTTCAAACAGAAATCTCCGAAAGCCCTTGCCATGGCTAGACCCGGGCAATCTTCGTGAGGCATCCAAACCCTGTATACATTCGGCTCTTCATCCATTGCCAAAACACGCCCTTCACAACTTTGTATTCTTTCTTTTTCACCTGATTATTATTATTATTATTGAACAAATGCCCCAAGAATAATACTATTAGTATAAACAGATACAGAAAAAGAAGGGGGGAGAGGGGATTAGACAGTTAGACACTAACTTGGAAGATTTGGTTTCAGGTCAACCGTGAGTTGCTCAGGAACCAATTGATCGCTTCCATTCCTCTTGCAAAGAATAGCACGTGAATCTCCTAAGTTGGCAATTATCAAGTGCTCACCCTTAAAAACAAAACACAAGAAGTAAGAGAAATATTTCGTCGAATTGAAAGTATGCATGACATGCCAAATTATTCTGTGTATCCTACATTTCTACATATACAATGTCAGTACCTTTTTTAGAACACAAACTGATGTTGTACCACTGCAATAGCTCTCGACAGCAGAGTCTCCCTCGAGCTGTTCATCCATCTCGTGATAGCACTTGGTCAGTCTAGCTTTCCAGGATAAGAATAATGGATTCTTGGCTTCCGGATTCCCAAGGTCATCGTCAGATTCGGTTTCGATATCAAGAGATGAGTTACTCTTTCCGTCAACGCATGGTTGTCGGTACACGTACGAGATCTTAGCTGGCAAGTTATCACGAACGTATTGAGATACCTTGTGTCCCGCTGGGCCGTGTCCATCAAACACGGCACATAGAAACATGTCTTTGTCCCCTGAAAAGTTCTGAAAACGTGCAACCATGCATGGAAGCATAATGTTATTAGAGATTTAGTTATGAAATAAAAATAATCAAAGGGTGTGATATTATGAAATGAGAATAACTCCATCTCCTTTTGGATTTTTAATCGTCATTTTTCATACTATTTCACCCAATTTTACTACATATCCCAAACCTAAAATTTATTCTTAATTCTGATGTTTGAACCTAAAACGTGAATTAAAACAAAATTAATCAAACATCACAGCCGCAGGCTAATAACAAACAATCAATAGAAATAGTAAGAAATATCAGAGAATAAATGAAAAACTCAAAAGGAAAGATTAGGCAATTGCAGTTATATGAGGAAATATTGATTACCTCCCAAGTAGTCATGGCGTCTTGGTTGGTCCCCTTTTTCCCTTGCTGGCTGAACATGGACACGTATTTAGACGAGCCCTGTAATCGGATACGTGCACCGGCATCGCCTCTCATTACAACATCTTCATCATCAACCTCTCTTCTCTGTTTTTGATCTTCCACGTAATAACCTGCTAACCTACCATCACCTCTATGACAGGAACAACACGCACCCATTTTTATTCTTTTATCACCCCCTCGAAAATTTTCCTTCTCTTTTCTTTCTCAAGGGGTGAAAAAAGAATTGAATGCAGAGGGAGTTAGCCTTAATCAGGTGGGAATTTGATTCTTGAAGGCGGTTTCTTGAAACTGATTACAAGACTATTGGTTGTGGACGGACGTTGCTGTCATGATCCTGGGATAAGAGGCGTGCATGGTTCATGCAAGAAAACATCAGAAGAACGATTGAAGAGGAATTAAGAAACAACAGTATTTTTATTTTTGAAAAAAAAATACTGTATTAATGAGAGAGAAAGAAAAAAAGGAAATCACAGAGGAAGGAAGGGGATACTTTTTTTGTGTTGACAACATGGCCATTAAGACGCATTGATGCCACAATGGCACATGAGCCCTCACCATTCGCCTATGTTATCATGTATCTCATGCCCTTCTTTCTCTCATTTTCATCTCTTTTTTCTCTTTCCTTTTTTGGGATGCAGCAAGTCTGTTTACATATATACCCTTGTGTCTATTATTAGTTGCTATATATATAGGTAAACTATCTATTTAGGTCAGAGACAGAAACAGCAGTTAGTTGAGTTTAAAAACTACGACAACAAATTGGTGTTGATCAAAGTTACTTCATACTACCAAAAACCAAATCTGGAAAAGGCATGAAAAACAACCCTAGCATGAATCCACGCGGTGGTCGTCGAGCTAAGAGAACATTAAACACAAAGCCGCGTAATAAATCCGTATCACATATAATGCCTTTCTTGTGTTCCAAAGACTTCATTTTTAACAAAACCGTTTCAGGAAGATACATTCCAAGCAATTCAGGAAGAAAGAATTATTAATTTTTCAACTGTATAACTTTTCACTAACAGAACAGTAAATACATTTGATTTCAGGGCGTAGGCGTAACAGCACTACCAAATGAAAAAGACCAGTACATGGGAAGAGTAGTAGATAAAGCAGTTTACCAGTCACCACCACTGATGCACTAAAACCCCGCTTTTCCTAAGAGAGACAAACAAATCCAAACACTGCCCATACGTCTTCTTGTACTTTGGCGACCTCTCACCGGGACAACATCTTTGCCACCTATTATAATGGCATTCAAGAAACAGCTCATTAATCAAGCAAATAGCCCCCGTTTCGATTAATCTGGGGATCAAATCAAACTCAGTCCCTTCCACGTCCATCTTCATCACCACATAATCCCTTTCTGTCACTGTGTTTTTCAACCAATCAGCAAAGTCGAATCCCTGAATCTCGTCAACATTGTCTGAAGATGATTTACCACGTGATGAATTAACAGGTTGAATCCTGCCCATGCCTCTACCCTTTTCAATTTCTTTATTGCCAGGGTCTTCATTAATCTCGAAAAACAAGGACTCGTTTCTTACCCAAGCTGCATAAGGCAACAAATTAACACCTTTTTTGGTCTTGTAATCGGGATAGAAGGTCTTATCTGCTTCGATTGCGTATATCTCAAAAGTCTTATTCTGCTTAGGGTATTGCTTCTTGAACCAACTTACAATACTCGAACCATAGCTTCGTGATCCGACATCCACATATATGTATCTAGATTTAAAACTGATATCAACCATTGAAGGCAGATATTTTATCTTCTGGGCATTCTTCTTAAGAGTAATCCACGGCTTCTTCGGTTCTTCCTCTATTAAGGGTTCCGCTTTCTTTATCATATCATGTTTATAACTCGGGACAGAGCATTTATTCACAGAATTTTCGATTTGTTTTGAACTGCTGGTAATTTTTTGCAGAACAACTTCCCGAATGAATGGGGTTTCAGAATCGAACCCACTCATATCCCTTCTCTTAACCAATCTACAGAAATTGAACAAAGCAAGTAAAGATTCGAAACTGTACATGTCATTTGCCGACGTGTGGACCACCAGAAACCCTTCGGGTCTCAGGGTCCGACCAATCTCAGCCACAAGGTCACCGGGCCTCAACGATTTCTCCACCACTCCACCTCCACAGAAAACAAAATCAAAAGTACTGTCATCAAACGGCTGCTTGAAACCCTGCCCGGGGACCACCAGCGGCTTGAAACCTCTCTTCGAGATGCCGACGGAATCCTCCACGCCGATCTCCCTCAACGCGAAGACGTCGGCTCCAGTCTCCGTGTCCACGCACAGCGCCTTGAAACTAGGGCTCAAAACGGCGTCGGATACCAGATCCTGAAAAATCGAGGAGTGGAATTGAACGGATTTCTGGAAACCCTTGGTTGTCCACAGATCAGGGATTTTCTTCGGCGTGGCGGGCGCGGAATTTTCCGACGAGGCTTTCGTCAGTTGACCGGAGACGAAATTATCCGGCAAGGCGACGAAGCAGAAATCGCCGACGTCGCAGGACTCGCCTCGGATTATGACCACGTATGCGAATCGGAGAGCGCTAACTAACAAGCAGAACAGAAAGAGACGCACGAGAAAATTTCTCAGAATACTCGACTTGCCCCCGATCGGCTCCATGTGACGGGGAAAAAATAAAATAAAAAACGAATTTATTTGTAACCTATGATTTACAGTGTATATCTTGCCCCAAAACAGCAAAACTGAAGATGGAATAAAATGGGGGTAAACGATAGATACAATTATCTTGAGCAGAAACGAGCGGAGGTGTGGTTAGCGCCGACGAGGGAGCGGACGGGGTAGGGGTAATAAATGGGTAAATTGAAGGGAAAGAAAAGGGCAAAACGGGAATTCATGATTGGATGTATTGGGTGCCGAAACTCACTCTGATGAGAAACTTCTATTCATAGTGTGTTACTTCTTCTTCTTCTCTGTAGTAAAATTGGATTTGGATTTTGTGTTTTATTTCTACAGGGAAGGCGATGAGGACGATGACTGGAACAGCCGGCCGATTGTGAGGTGAAGGCCCATTAGTAATCATCACATTCACATGTGGCTTGAATTATACACAACGGAACGTATATCTACTTTTTGTTTCTTAGGGGATATTTTTATTAGGAATATCATCATATTCTAGTATTTTTAAATTAATATTTAAAAAATTGAACTCGTATCATGAAATACGGTCGAATTTGCTATCAAGAAACTACGTTCATAATTCATACTGTCATTATAAGTTTTACTAAAAATATCATCAAAAATTTTATCACTCGACTATACCGAGCTTTCTTAATTTTGCATATGCTCCGACTTGATTTCTTTGTTTAATTTTGAGTAGAGCCGAGAAACTACACCACTCACCCTCACCCAATAGTTGACTCCTTGTTCGGGAGTGAGATATAAATCGAGAAATGTAGTATTGAGTGAGATGTAAATCGAAAGATGTACCGAAATAACATACATCAAGAGAGCTAACGAAATTGTCACCGCTTAACAAATTTCATATTATTTCAATTAAAAATTTGTCCCATTTCGAGGATCAAACGTACGACGAAAATTTTCACCCACGTCAGCTCAAGACAAATTTCATATTATTTCAATAGAGAGGATCAAACTTGACGAAAATTTTCACCCACGTCACCTCAAGACAAATTTCGCCGGAGATTTTCACTCGCTGGAGATTTTCACCCACATCACCTTAAGGACTTAGGCGCCTAAATTATAAATATTGAAACTGTAAATACCATATCCAGCCTTTGAAATAAATTTGGATTCTACATATCATTTTACAAAGAGGGGAAAAAAAGAAAGATACCAGACCAAACCATACATATTCTGATAATCCACCTCAAAATATTCACACAACAAATGAAAAAATACACCTATAAACTCTACATTACATGCATACACAACCCAAAATACCAATGTGATCATATATCCCTTCTCTGTTCAATTCAGAAACGAGTCAAAAAACGAGTCCTCCTTCGGTTCTTGCTTGGCTCTCGACATCCGATTACCGTATCCATTTCCAACCGAGTTTCCAGAACCCGAAAAGGCGTAACTATCGGTACTGTTCAGCATCTCAAGTGTGTAGGGCCTTTGGTTCTGCGGGGCCTGCACCCTCGACGGGTTCAGGAAACTGACCCCGTTAGGACGGTTACTAACGACGGCTGTGGGCTTTATCGCCTCGCTCATAACCGGCGGGCGGCTCATTGCGTAACCGCCACTGCCTCGTGCTGCGGGAACATCATGGTTGTGTTTGCCCTCGTATGTCGTGATGACCGCCCTCGAATCGTGGCATGCTCGTTCCACATGCTTCCTAACCGGACACTTGGGGTAAGTGCACTTGTAATAGCTCCTGTAAGAATTGTAATATATCGATTAAGTTCGTTTCAAAATAAATTCAAATAAAATAAATAAAAAATAATTTGAATCAAAAGATCACTTGAGTCCAAAAGATCAGAGTCTGAGCATTAACCAGAGAGCTAAAATTCACTTGTTATTTGACATTGATTTTTACCTAGGATTGGGGTTGCCCTTAACCACCTTCTGCCCGTACTTCCTCCACCTGTAACCATCGTCGAGAATGTCGATATCGCTGGTCGTCTGAACCACGATCCTCGGCTCCCTAACCGTCCTGCTTCCGCAAGCCGAAACACCCTCAGTCTCGTTATCGTCTCCCTTCCTGAAAAAAACAAAAAAAATTCACATCAGATATTATTACTACTAATAAGGCTATGTTTGTTTGTTTTCGATTCGATCATTTTATCGGACTCACCATCTCTTGGCTTCGCGTTCGCTCTCGACATCGTCGTCCCTCGAGTTACTCATGGAGGAGCCCTGTTCGAAATCATCGATATCAACAGAAGCCGAGGAATTCTCCTGCGGAGCGAACTCCGCCGCCTCGATGGGCTTTCTGGTGGAGTGGGGCTTGGGGTGGTTGTGGCTTCCTTTGTACACAATCTCGGTCACGTGCCCGTCCAAATTCTGCTCGACCTTCTTCTTAGTCGGGCAGTGCGGGAAGGTGCACTTGTAGTAGCTGCGCGGGTTCTCGCTGCCCTTGACCTGCTTCTGCCCGTACTTCCTCCAGTTGTACCCGTCCTCCGATTTCCTCTGCTCCCTCCCGTACTGCGCCGGCCGGGTCTGGACCGGGTCGGGTCGCGCCTCCGCCTGTGGTTCGGGATCGGAAGGCAGCGGCTGGGACTGGAATGAGAAATCGAAGTACTTGGCGTCGTCGAGCGCGGCGAAGGCTCCGGTCGTCGGGGACGGAAGCGGCTGTCGTAATTTAACAAAATTCAATTAACCTGTAATTAACGCGATAATTAACGAAATTAAAAAAGAAAAAAAAACTTACGTTGGATGAGGGAAAGAGGAGAGGGGAATCGAGAAGCAGAGAAGGGCTCAGACCAGAGGGGAAAGAGAGGTATGAGGAAGGGGAAATTGGGGAAGGTGAGAACGATTTGTATTTCGGGATCTCGAGGTTTTTGCGCCATGGATTCTCTTCCTGAATTTCATTTTCATTATTATTATAATAATAATTGTTGTTATTGTTATTATTATTATTATTATGAGTTGTGAGAAGATCAGTGAAAGAAGTCATCATGGGGTTTTTTGATTTTGGTGATGGTGGTGGACTGAGTGGTGAAATCAAATGGAAGGGAGATGAAGTATTTGAAGGTGTAATTTAATAAAATAATAATAATTGATTAAATGGAAGAAGAAATAAAAAATGATGCTTCCGAGAAACCCAACAATAAGTTTGACTGTGGAAAATATTGAGTTTTTTTTCGGGTCAAAACGTGTGGGTTTGACCGGGTCGTCTCGGCGGCTCAATCGGACGGTAGTAACTCACTCATTAACATCATGGCGTACTCTCCAAGAAAGATGAACGGGTGCGATTAGATATTTATTTATAGTCACTCTCTAGAAGGTCCATGTCAAAATTTATTCAAAAATTACAAAAAAGTACAAAAAGAATGTATAATTACAAAACTACCCCAGATTTTGAGGTAATAAAAAAGTGACACACAAGTCTTGAAATCAAATACAGCAACGGTAAAATCTTGTCATTCTACATCTCCCAATTGTAGTTTCCAGCATTTGGGATCTAGTTCAGCCTGGCAATTACCGAGCAAACACAGGTAAAATTACCGAGCAAACACAGGTAAAATAAACGAAAAGGTACTATATCAGATACCTGAAATGTTTTGGTTCTCCACTGAAAATTGCAGCCACGGGCCTCCAGGTGTAGCAAAAGCCGTTGAGGTAGCAAGGGTTTAAACGATGAATGAAGCTTGACTTTAGTCAACCCCCCGCACGCTAAAAGTGCTGCAGCGAGCCCCTCCGGAGTCAAGCCCTCCAAATGGAGAATGGTTATGCTCTGTAGAGAGCTGATACTGGCAAAGGACAGTAGCCCTACATCCGTCACGGACGAATAGGACAGATTTATCTGCACGAACATCATCATCATCGTTGTAATTACTCGATGAAATTTCTCATTTTTACTACAAAGTAATGGACAAAATACCTGTTTGAGGTTTTGAGAGAAGTGAGAAAGAGGAATCATTCCGGCATCGTTAATGTTAATGCACTTTTTTATGTCTAATCTCGAAAGCTGCTTGCATCCCACGGCGATAGCTGCTAGACCCGAGGATGTAATAAGCGGGCATCCTCGAATTTCTATCGTGTTCAGCTTCGAACATTTCGATAACGATATAAAAGAACGATCTGAAATGAATTCGCAGTAGGCTACGTTGATCATTTCAAGGCCAGCGCAACCGCCAGCAATGGCCAAGATACTTGTGTCCGTGATGCCAGCTGATCTGAAAGAGATAATAACGTAAAATCAATTTTCGAGTCAATTACAAGGTCAATGGAATGTATATATTCCAACCTGTATAAGTCGATCTCTTTGAGCTGTGAGCAGCGCTTTCCGATATGGATAAGCCCGTTGTCAGTTACGTTATGGCAGATCCCCAATTTTAGGCTCGAGAGCCGGGAGCACTTTGATATCGATATTAGACCTGCGTAAATATAAATTCAAAATTAGCTCGTACCATCATAATTGAACTTCATCCGAACAAGGCACTTACCCTCATCGTCTATTTCATTCTCCGTGACATCGAGCTCCTGAAGAAAAGGGCACCGTCTCCCTATCAAAACAAAAGCTTCGGCTGAGACCGAAGTGCAAGACTCCATCTTCAAGGAGACAAGCGAGGAACAGGAGCTCGTTATGACTTCCAGGGACAGATGAGTAATTTTGCGGCAGCAGGTGATGTCTAGCCTTTTCATGTCCTTGTGCTTGGTAACTACCGACGAGAGTCCTTCGTCCGTCACGCCCAGACACTTACTCAAGTTCAGTTCTTGTAGTGCTACAGTCGAGTTTCCGATGGCTTTGAGCCCCGAGCACGTGACCTGGCAGCCATCGAGTTTTATAGATTGCAGTGTGGAAAGATTTCGTAAACTACTCGCTAGAGCAAGATCCACCTGAAGAATCCATAGACAGTAATGAGTTTATAGTTCAAAAAAAAAAACAGAGGAAAAGATGTTAAATACTCACTTGAGAACTGTATGATAAATTGAGACGCTTTAAACTTCCGGCAAGACTTGTTAGAGAAGACAATCCAAAGTTGCTTAAATTTTGACAGCTCGACACATCAAGCGTCTGTTAAAATGAGAGTCAGAGATAGCAATTGAGAGCAGGCACAAAATATTTCAAATCCCTAATCGTTTTTCTCAATCCCGAATCCAGAAATCATCACCTGCAATGATTTGCATCCTAGTTCGAGAGCTGCAAGGCCGTTGTCATCGTCAATGCCGTAACATCCTTCCAGAATTAAATCTTCAAGATGTTGCAGTTGTAAGATTGGTGATAAGCACTTGCTGGTGATCTGCATTTTTTTCACCAGTCAAAATCAAAATCAAAATCGAAAATCGAATGAATCGAAATGCGGCACGAATTACCTGCAAGTAAGAGAGATCCAAACTCCGAATATCCTTACACTTGACAGCTATTAATCCAACCCCCAAATCCCCAATACCCACACACCATTTCAAGCTCAGAAATCTCAGCTTCCTGCACCCCACAGCAATACATCCGATCCCGATATCCGTAATCAATTTACACCTCGCCAAACACAGTCTCTCCAAGTTCTTCGCCCCGGCGAGGGCCGCCGCCGCCGCGTCCCTGAGGTCGGTGGCGTTTGACAGATCGATCTCGACGAGATTCCCGCAGCTCGTCACCAAACTCGTCAATCCCTCGTGGGAGAAGAATCTGGACCTGGAGAGGTCGATCGATGTCAGCATTCGCTTGCATCGGGCCGCCGCCACGACGCCGAGCGAGAAATCGGTGATTCTAGGGCACATCGAGAGGTCGAGAGCCGAGACGTACGGGTACCTCTTCAGAATTTGGGGCAAATGCTCCGAGCGGAGCGGCTTCAGGGATTTCCTGTGGCGCGACTCGGCGGCGTGGAACGACCTGCTGACCAGAGAGAAGGATTTCTTATCGTCGTCGAGGAAATCGAGGATGAGGAAGACGATCTCTTCGGAGAGGAGGTCGAAGCGGCTCGAGCTGGATTCGTGGAGGAGTAGCTTCTGCATCTTCATTGCTGTGAAATAGTAGTAGTAATATTTTTAAATGTTGTAACGTATTTATTTATATATAAGTATTAAGAACTGCTGTTAGTTAACAGAAGAGAAGCAGAGGAGAGGAAGAAGAAGATTGTGTGAATTTACGAGGTTGCCCTTCTTGGTTTTTGCAGAAGTTGAAAAACTGTACGTCAAGGACGTATGTTTACCCTATGGAGTGAGGGTGTTGTGGTAATTTGAATGGTCGTACGGTGGAAGGACGGAAAAGGAGATCGAGAGGTTGACGAGGGCAATTTGGGAAAAGGAAAAAGATGAGAAAATACCTAATTTTTCTTCCAACTAACCAGTAGCATTACCGGGGAAGTCAATAAGTCGACGCGCTCCGTCCGGTGGAGAGAGTATGTGAGGGAGGACGTACCCGTTGTGCGGAAAGTAGTACGAACGTTTTATTTTATTGTTTTGTCCTTTTTTCAATGGTACGAAACAAGTCTAAAGAAAGAAAAATGCTAGTGGAAGGAATCATTATGGTTGTGAAATATTTTTCTAAACAACTGAATTTTTAATACAGTAATAATAATAATAATAATAATAATAATATTGTTTATATTATTAAATATTTTGTAAGAATTATAAATTATATTCTAATGAAATATAAATTATATTGAATGAAGGTGAAGTAAATCGAGTTAAACTGAACAAAAAAATATTGAATCGGGTGGGGTAGATTGAATCGATATTTAAAATCTAGACGACTCGAATCAAACCTAACATTTTAACATATTTAAATAGTACTCTAGATCGCTAATTCAAGATAATTATTGATTAGTTTTGACTTAATCAAAGAATAAGCACACTGGAAATTTTATAGTGGATGATCGACAAAAAGTCAAATTTCTAGTACTAAAAGAGAGATGGCCGTACTTATGCCCGTAATAAGTGAGAGTACAATGACCCAACCTTAACCTGATAAGAACGGACGCCTTCAACTAATAGCTATCCGTTTTGCTTGCGTGGCATCACCTATTAATAGTGGAAATTAAATAATTCAATAATTTCTGTGTTGTCACACGATTGTATTATCAAAATTTACAATATTTTAAAAATAACTTGAATCTTACAATAAATAAAATGTTTTGAATTTTATTAAATGGGATAAAAATATCTATTTGTATTTTTGTACTCGGGAAAGTTAGAAAATTGAACTTGATTAAAGTTCTGCCTTGGAAA
Source organism: Euphrasia arctica (assembly GCA_014843705.1). NCBI lineage: Eukaryota > Viridiplantae > Streptophyta > Magnoliopsida > Lamiales > Orobanchaceae > Euphrasia > Euphrasia arctica. Next base: position 28,044 of record JACOMQ010001649.1, read on the forward strand.
ATACTTGCTTGTAACATGAATTAAAAAGACAACATAGAAACTTAGTAAAGCTAATTAAAAAAAACAAATACTTGTACCTATGTTGGGACTAGGAACAACTCATTCTCCTTCAAGAAATTACCATTGCAGCTCATGGAAACAAGCCCAAGTATGACCAAAATGAACACCAAACCAAACCACGCCACATACCCTCCGCCC
>JACOMQ010001650.1:0-28230 GCA_014843705.1 Euphrasia arctica
GAACCGATTAAGAGGCAGTGGGCATGGAATTGCTGCTGCAAGAATGGATGCAAAGCTTAATGTTGCTGGTTGGGTCTCTGAACAAATGGGTGGTGTCAGGTTAACTTTCCTGGAGTCTAATTCTTAACTTTTTAAATTTTGGAATTTAATGAACATGGAGATTTTATCATCATAAAATATGATGTAATATGATAATTATCTGTTGTTATGGGTGAGCGAGATTGGGATGAATACTAACTGGATTGGGATGAAATATTAACTGGATTGGGATACTCCCTCCTACCAACTTAGTATTCATACTAAGTTGAATGCTAAGTTGAGCACGGAGACTAAGGAAAATGTTATTTTTTTACCTTGGGACTAAAATGTAAAAGGTAAACATGTATTTTTATGTTCAAAAGTAAGTAGTTGCGAGTAAAGTTTAAAAAGAGGGTGAAAAAATAGAGGTAAAATTGTATTTTAAAATAAAAAAGTGAAGTAATTTTTTTAGGGTGTGAATACTATTGGGGGACGTCCCAAAAAAGAAAGCGTGAATACTATTGTGGGACAGAGTATTTTATTTTAATCACAAATAAATGGCTCACCTACTTCAAAATAACCAAAACCTATTTTTATTTTTTTAAGTCAATATTTAATGCATACTTATATATACAGTAGTAGGGTTTAGGGTTTAGGGGACCGAAGGAGTAATTTATTTAATAAAAAAAATGTCTCACCACCTTCAAAATGACCAAAACCTTTTTTTTTTTAAGTCAATTATAAATGCATACTACTATATACTACTAATATATTGAGCCAGAATTATGAAAATGTGAAAAGTTTGGGTTTTTTCAGTAGTTAACTCTATATAATTTCAAAATTTTTTATTTTGTTTATTTGTCGGGGCTTAGGGCAACTGCCTTTGGTTGTATCTTTCACTGATGTTTTTTTGAAGCCTTCCAATAATAGAATCTACGTTTTGCGCCTGCAGTTACCTTGAGTTTCTTGAATTCCTTGAAAAGAAAATTGACGATGACTGGCCTGGAATATCTTCTTCCCTTGAGGAGATACGAAGAACATTGATTACGAAAAATGACTGCATCGTAAATTTGACGGCCGACAGGAAAAATCTTGAGTTTTCACAAAAGCACGTCAGCAAATTTCTAGACATGCTTCCTAACACTTCCCCAGTTGGGTTGAGTGCTTGGAATGCTCGACTCCCTCCCACAAATGAAGCTATTGTGATACCCACTCAGGTTATAGCAATAATGTCTCAGTTTTCGTTTTCGAAACTTTCTTTTTTTGGATGATTACAAGAAGTGTCCCTTAGGTTTACTTTCACTGTCTTGCATTTACCTCTTCAATTGCAAATAACATTTCAAAATCCACCTTGGCATTTATAAAAATGTTCATTTTTGCCCCTTAATTTTACCACTGAATCATACATCAAACACGAGTGGGATATTAATTAAAAGTCAGCTGGGTATTTTTGTAATTAGATCAAACCCAGGGGTACCTTCTGTATTAAAATTTTCAATACTTCTTTGTATGCTTGCCTGGGTATTTTTGTAATTAGATCAAACCCAGGGGTACCTTCTGTATTAAAAATTTTAATACTTCTTTGTATGCTTGCCTGTTACATAGAAAAATGAGGGTGAGACTCATGTGATTGGGAAATTAGAACAAGTTTATAGTTCTAGAATTCTTTGCAAACCTTTTATTTTGCAAATCCAAACTTGATTTCTCTATATGCATGCATCATGCATGGATAGACCGGGGAAATTTAATCAACTAAATCAAGTGTCATCCCTACTCACTATTTTTGTTTTTGCATGATTGCTTTTGTTTGTTGAATGAAAATTAAGAGTTGTATTTTTGTAATTATATCAAACCTCAATTCTATTTTATTATATTTTATTTCATTTAAACTCTTCTTTATATGCAACGTGTATTGGGAAGATTTATTTGACAAAATCAAACAATATCCCAACACAGGTTAACTACGTTGGAAAAGCAGCTAACCTTTTTGACACTGGTTACCAACTTAAAGGCAGTGCTTATGTCATTACTAAATACTTGAACAATTCGTGGCTGTGGGACCGCGTCCGGGTCAGTGGCGGAGCTTATGGGGGTTTTTGCGATTTTGACGCTCACTCAGGTGCGCACTGTAGAGTGTGGGTCCGTGTACTGTTTACTTTTGCCACGTTTAAAATTTACTCTCTTTCTAACTCTTAGTTCTTTGTTTCAGGTGTATTATCCTACTTGTCTTACAGAGATCCCAATCTGTTGAAGACTCTTGATGTGTATGATGGAACAAGCAACTTCTTGAGGGAACTGGAATTGGACGATGATGCCCTCACTAAGGCAATTATTGGGACTATTGGAGATGTTGATTCCTATCAGCTACCTGATGCTAAAGGATATAGCAGGTTAGCCAATTTGTGCTTTTTTTTTCGTCGTTCTGTTTAATTAATTCGTATTCAAGAGTATTACTTTTAAAGTCTTATATACTTGTTGTTTTGTCGTTATTCTCAATTCCTATTTTTGTCTTCAGTTTAATGAGACACCTGGTAGGAGTAACTGAGGAAGAGAGGCAAATCAGAAGAGAAGAGATTTTATCAACAAGGTACAGTACTAATAAATATCCAACTTTTGAATCAATGTTTTTGGACCCAGCCCAATGGAATACACTGCTGCCTGGGTCACTCAAAATCGCCACATTACAAGTGGCCTGTTTTCATTCAAGAAAAAAAAAATACCATTGATTTATTTCATTAATTTCTATCAAATTAAATTAGTATGAGTGATAGGGGAGTATTACATATTTAGATGTTTAAGAGAGAATCGTAAGCTCAATGATCTGAAGTTCAGTCAGTGTCCTTGCGGGTCTATAAAATAGTGTACTGAACAGCTCAAAAAAAATTCTTTTGTTACCCTATTTACTCGTATTTGTTTCCTTCGGTAGGTTGAATGACTTCAGGGAATTTGGCGATGTCATCGAGGCAGTTAAGGAGAAAGGTGTTGTGGTTGCTGTGGCATCTCCCGAGGACGTTGATGCTGCAAACGTGACGCGCCCTGACTTCTTCCAAGTGAAGAAGGCACTCTGATAGAAGATAATTGAGATCTGTTGATGACAGAAGCAGCAAAATAGGAGAAAGAATTAGTTGTACCTAAACTGCAATTGCTTGTCCTATTTCAGCAGTTATAGAAATTGCAATTTAAAAGAAAAAAATAAATAAAGTGTGTTGTGTTCTGTTGAATAGTAACAATATGTTGTTAATTTAAAGTTGAATGATTAGTAAAACTATGTTTTATTAGGTTCAAATATTGGAAGTCATGTTTTATTCTTTTTCAATTTAAAATTTTGAATAACCCTATTTTAGTAGATGTTTTTTAATGATCCAGTAATAATGATCAATAAAAAAAGTAAGTGCACGAATGGAAAAAATAAATTCCAAATGGGTCCCACTCAAAGTTAAAATGAGGGCCCTCTTTCACACGAGGAATTGTCATGGTACAATATTATGTTTCTGTTAGTATTTTCCACCCAACATACACTGCCATTTTACCGTGTTTTGCTGCAATAACCCCCTTTTACACACAAACACACACACACACACATATATATATATAATAATAAAGGAATAAATTATTCAATGTATTACTTCATTTGTTCAAAGATTATTGACACATTTTAATTTTTGAAATGTTGCAACAATAGTTAATACACAAAATTATTATTTTTTAAATTGAATGTCATTTTCTCTATTCGAACATACAAGTGACTGAAAAAATATGCATGGATCGTCAATGTTCTTGAAAGTCTCCGCCTAAGCTCTATTATGATTTATGAGCTCGACCACCTAAACCTTTGGCTCTAGGGCCCAATTGCCTAATATCGCTTAGACTTGCATTTGTCCACTTAAATTCGACTAATGGTTCCAAGGTGCCTTAGAATGGCAACTCGAATGAAAAACTTGATAAATTCAATGAAATAGATGGTATTATAGATTTTAAGTTTGTAACACTGTGAAAAAAAAAATTAAAAACACAAATAATAAGATGATGTTCATAAAATTTTAGTTAGTCATCTCGTTGTTAGGCAATGGATCATCGTTTGGCGTCCGCTTGGTGTACGCCTCTGACGCTTTTTAAAACATTGCAACATCATTAGGATTTCGGGTCATGCATTCTCAGTATATCATTCTTTAAGGCTACAATAGAGAAACTAAAATGCGACCATCAATTATTTTATGAGTGAATAAAAATAATTCTCAATATATCTTTCTTCAAATTTAATTACTATAGAGAAACTAAAATAACCCAATGTCATATATATTTTTCGAGTGTTGAAATAATTCGAACCCAATTAATTCCATGCATGATCATTAGTCTCCGAGATTGACTTTGTAACCAAATTATTTCATGATCATTAATTCCACATTTATAAGACACTCCTAACAATCATTAATACCGTATCTACAAAACTTTGATAATGGAACCTTCACCTATATCATTAAAATTCGGAAACAACAATAAAAGCAAATCTTTTAATTATATATCATTTAATTCCTACCCTATTTCTTTATGTGGTCCTCAAATTAATGATCCATTTACCTTCTATCTATCTCGCAAATTAAAATAAAATAAAATAAAATAATTTAATAAATATATAAAAGGATTGGTAACATTTTCTGAATGTAATTAAATACTGTGTTTCTTAATTGCATAAATTTGAAATTCATCTACCAACACTGTCCCCGTAATGTTGGTGGATGATATATAATTATTACACGTACTAGCTTGTATCATTATATACTCCTATATATATATAAATATATATATTAGGTTAGTTTTAATTTTATTTATTAAATAAATATAATCTCTGGGGAAATTATGGTTATAATAAGTGTACAAGGCTTGAAGATCAAGAATGTTAAATACTCGTCAGTTCACGAGAAACAAAAAAATGCATTTTTATTTAGAAATTGTATATTGCCATGAGACAGTTCGTAAAGCTCGTGAGGATATTATAAAACTATTTATAGAAAAATGGAATGGAAAACGTGAATTCAATTAATGGAAATTTTGGGGAGGAAATAAAATAAAATTATTCGAAAATGGAATGCGGAGAGAGTTTAATTTTTTGATTTTTCAGCTATAAAAAAAATTGTCATTAATTATTGTGATCTTCTATTCATTCAATTTGAAGCGTTTAATCTCATGACATTAATTTGTTGTAACGTTACTCTTTAAATCCATACATGTGTAAATTCCATTAATGGTGATGTAACGTTAATCTTATCAATACCAAAGGATTGTTTAATTAAATACCCAAATGTTTTTTTGGTTTATGTTGTTGGCTCACCAAACATTTCGATCATTAAAAAACAATAGTACTATTTAATTTTACCAATTTCCACCCAAAAATAGTATTACTACAAACCCCACAAAAATAATTACTACAAAATTACTTCTAGACAGTGATTTATACTCTTTTTTTTTCAAGTTATTTTTAATTCTTTTATTTCAGTTGATTCAATTCAAATTTATGTCAAAATAAAAAATAATTAAAAATAATAATTTCAAATATTAATAAATATAATATTCATATTTACAGTTTTTAAAAAACATTCAATAAATATAATAATACTCCCATTTTTTAACAAATATACTTTAATCAAACATTTTTTAATAATATATTTATAAAATTATGAATTTGACTGTTACATGAAATTCATCACATTAATTATCTAAAATAAAGCTTAGAAATATAATTCCCATTCACATAACAATTTAAAAAAAAAAAATAGTACTATGATTTAAATGTGACCGGGTATACCCGGTCGTGTAGCCCTCTCCACGTGTCGACTCACAATTGGTCAGCGAATCAGTAAACTTTCTGTATAGGATCCCGATCTCTCTCTTTTATAACGGCATCGCCATGTGCCTGTCACCGTTAATAGAGTCGGGACCACATCTTACGGTAACCGCCTCATTTAATATTCACCGTCCGATCAAATCCTCCAACTTTTAGCTCTTTCCTATTTTGCCCCTACCCCCTCTCTCACCTGGAGCTGTGCTGTATAAGTTGCGTGGAAAGGGAAACTGAGCTCCCTACTTATTTGTTTTTTATTTTTTGTTTTTGCAGGTTAATTAATCTGAAGCATAAACACACACTCACACACACGCATATATACACACATTATGTATGTATAGAGAGAGAGAAAGAGAGTAATGGAGAGGTATTTGAAGAGGTGCGAGAGTCACGTGACGGCGAAGGCGTGCAGAGCGACAGAGGAAGACGAGGAGATGCTTTCCGGCAGTAAGAGAAGGAAATTCTACCCTCAGCTCAAAAACGAAGATCTATGCTGCGGAGAGGCGGCGCCCACGACGGATAATTCAGTACTGTCTCCGTCGGCGTCTAGGGCGAATTCCGGCGGCGACATCGTAGAGAAGAGATCGTCAGATCTGGAGGTGGGTTTTCTTCGAAATTCAGCTTCGTTTGAACCAGTTTTTTTTTTTTTTATTATTTATTTTCAAATTCCGCGATTTTGATTTGTCCATTTTTGGTTACAGAATGTTGACGATTTGCAGTCCGAGAGTTTGGGAACGGGAATTTCTGCGTCCGTCGATCGTGTTTCCAGGTGAGGGATGATAAATTATTGTTAATTAATTTCGTATTTTGTTCATTAATTGCTCAATTAATTAATATATTTTTCGGGCACCATTTCAGCTCATTCGACTGTTCATCCATGACGAATTTCGTGTCTTGATTTTTACTGCAGAGAGGCGACTCCGACTAGCGAGCTTTATGGAGACTCGGAGGAAAGTCTACTGCAACCATTCTCCTCGTCGTCAAAGAAAAAACAACATTCCTTGGCACAGCCGATTTCTCGCCGGAAAATTTCCGAGAGGACGCCGTCCGCGGCTGAGCTAGAAGAGTTTTTTGCGGCGGCGGAAAAGTACGATCAGAAACGATTCGCGGAAAAGTGAGTACATCGATCTTCACCTTAATTATGTTTATTTTTTCCCCCTTTTTCTCTGTTCTCCAGAGTGTGTGTGGGGCGCACTATAAGACACCCTCTCTAAAAATGTACACCATGCTCATTTTAGCGCAGCGCAATTGATTATTCCGTAACTGAAAAAGGAAAAAGGGTAATGATTTGATTGAATGTGGGTAATCTTATTTATTTATTTATTTATTTATTTTCAGGTACAACTATGATATCGTGAAGGACGTTCCATTGGAGGGGAAGTATCAGTGGGTTCGTTTACACCCTTGAAAATGAAATGGAGAAAATAAAAAATGCTATTCTCATGTTTTGAATGATTCATCCCCTTAATTATGTGGTTTTTTATTTTTCTTAATTAGGAGATTATTAAAGTAGCATGTTATATTACATAGTTAATATGCTTCTTATATGTATAGAAGTTACAATATTTTGTAAAGAAGTTATCTAATCAAGGCTTAATTTTGGACATTATATTCTTGAAATTCAAAAGCTTTATTTTAATTGACTATTTTGAAGGCCCTCATGGTTGCATAGAGTTGTACATTGACATGACACCCACACTGTACACACACTACACATGTGTTTGTCCATGAGTATAGGAGCATGCTAGCTAGGTACTTGTTTTTTTTACTACTAATACTATTTTATTATTTATTTACTTTTGTTTTTCACTACTTCGTTGATTAATTTGTATTTGGTGGATGTGAATTGAATTTGGAGTTTTGATGCATGTTTAATCAATTAGTGTATTATTGGCCGAAAGCAAAATGTTGATTTGTTTTTTATGTTAAAAAAAAAAGCATCTGCAACTGCAAGCAAGATATGTCAGACACTGGTTGTGATGATTATATGAGTATGTATGAGGATTAAGGCGACAGGTGGGCAACAAAAACATATCATAAGTGGGCTCGGCATTTCTTATATCATACTACATTCATACTAGATCAATACCATAATCCAAATATGATCGATCATACAGCAGTATTAATTACACTCAAATTAACACACACACACACACAAAAATTGCTGCATGCACTTTGGGGCCTTTTTCGGATTTCATCCTAATATATACATGTGCAAATCTCTCAAGTACAAATTAAATAGTATCAATTTCACTAGTACAATAATAGTTACACTAAAAAAAATTCTTGAGATTTTGCGGCGTCAACCTGTGCCAAGTACTATTATTCGTCACTCTCTTACAAAATGAGGAGAATGTGAACGAATAAACATGAAGAACACGCACATTTATCTACCAAATAGAACGAACCCAAACATGATTTGTCAATTATTAGTGCTTGATTTTGAAGGATGAAATGGAGTTGATGTATAGAATTTGTACAGATAAGCAAATTAAGAAAGAAGAATTGTGGAGGTGCAATGCACGTGCCGTGATGGAGTGGCCGTCAAGTGAGGTAGCTAGGTAGGAGCATATGCTTTGGATCTGATGCAACCATATTATAGTTACCCAATAATATACTGAGAAACAAAACAGAGAAAAAGGAATGTTGCAGCAGAGCTGATTTATAAACTCTTTAATTTATTTGTTCAATAAAAAAAGTACTACTAACTTCCACCCTTGATTTCAACACAAGCCAACACTTTTATTTTCTATCCCTGATAATGATGAAGCGTTGCTCCCCCTTATGTAAGTAACTAGTAGTGTATGTACATTTTCGATCTCAAAAAAATTGATATATTTTTTCGAGCATAAAAATAACCTTCTTTGTCCTAAAAAGGTTGACACACTTTATTTGTAATTTACAAAAGAAGTGTATGATCTATTGCGATTTAAGAGTGAGTCAGAAAATATTTCTTGTTTCATAAAAATATAAACTATGTCCTTTGTATTTTATCTTATTTATTGTTTTATCAATGTGAAAACTGTATTTATAATTTCATTAAACACTAATATGGAACAAATTATGTAAAAAAATAATTTATATATGAATTTAACTACTATATATTCGAAATTTATTATAAATAAAACTAACAATAAACACTACATTCCTTGGGTAACTAATTAACTTCATATGCATAAATGGGACCTAAATCTTAGAGTGTGTTTAAACCAACAATTAGTTTTTTAAGTTAAAAAAAAAATTACCAAACAATTTTTAATAATTTATAAGCTCTAAAATAACATATAATTTTGAAGGACCTGCTCTCTCTTTTTCTAAAATTCTTCAAGTGTATGTCTTCAAAATGTCTTCTCTCATTTATAGAAATCTTCATGGAAGGGGTTGGAGTTAGTTCCTAGCATTTAAGCTTGACTTGACCAGCTGGATTGAAGCTCAAGTAAGCCCTAAATTCATGCATTGACTGCTCCAACACGTATATAGCTCATGTGCAACTCCTTTTCTACGTTCCTAGAATGTACGTAGCAACAACTTAGAATGGGCAAGACAGACTCTACAACAACATCTGCACTGGACTGCTGACTTCGTTGCGTAGACTCTACCGTAAAGGCTACTGGCAGAGAAACTGATTTGTGACAGAAAGTCAAAACAAATCCTAAGTGAAACTTAGGTTCTTACATAATTTATTTTAAATAGCTTAATTATCAAACACTCTCTTAATAGATTACATTGTTTTCATTGAACTACAACATTGACCTTGATCTTTTGCCACAGTAATAGGTTATTGAGGACAAGGGACGTAGCTACTTGGAGGGACCAGAGCGGATCTCGAGACACTGCTTCATTCTATGGCTTGCTATTCGAGGTCGGCTGCCGACTAAAGATAAACATTGAATAGGTAGGGGGAGGACTCGTGTGTACTGTGCGGAGGGGAGAGTGTTGAGACGTATACCCACCTCTTCTTTGAGTGCCCCTTTTCACAGGATTATTTGCAGAGAGTGCAGGGGGAGGTGACGGGCTTTCTATGGCCATGTGGTAGTTGCCATAGAGCTGTCTTAAGTGCTACTAGTCGGTGGAGGGGGAAACACTGAATATCTTGCACTTATCGTGGACTTCTCGCTGCACTGGTTTACTTTATTTGGCAGGAGAGGAACACGCGAATTCAAGAGGCTCGTTCGGTGTCGTTTGGGGTGATTGGGGCTCATGCTATCTATATTATACGGGAGAAGATCATCTCATTACGACTTCCCGACTCGCTTCAGACACGTGCGCTGAAGCGGGTGTGGCATATAGTTTGGTAGTATATCATTTTGTTTTATAGTGCTACATGAATGATTGGTTGTATGGAGAGCTAGTCTGTTAGTTCATTAAGGTTGTTCCCTCTTTTGTACTATTTACTTTTTCTTTTATATGAAATTGACATTTAAAAAAAACTTTTTTTTAAAGATTATTTGTACACTTTAATTTTTATATAAATATTGATATACCTTATCACAAAAAATAAGATAATAAACTATTATTTATTAGCTTTACAAAAAAAAAAAAAAATATTTTTTAAAAATATCACTTCTAAAATACTAATTGATCACGCATAAATTAATAAAAAATAAGTCACTCTATATAGACTCTGTGAATTTTTTAAATCTTTTTAAAAAATCACTTTTTTAAAGAAAAAAGAAATATTATAAATATATAAATGAACAAAAAAAAGCATGGGAAATTTTAGTGCTCTCATTATTTGGCTTTTAATTAATATATATGATTCATTTTATATTTTATAAAAAAATTTATTTATACATTAATAATATTTATATAATTTTATTATTTGTAAATTGAAATGTCAAGTTTTCTAAATAAGATACTAAAATATATTTTTTTAGAATCAAGATTAACTAATAAAGTTATGTTTAAAATTTTACTATAAGATAAATATTTTAAATAAAGCAATAATTTCTAAATTTTCTTATTTTATTTAATTAATAATAAAAAAATTTAAGATTTCATTATTTGAACACGGGCAAAGCGATTCTATGTTGCGACGATTCAAGATTAACTTTCATTTTATTTAACTCAGCCAAAGACATTATAAATATTATAATATTTTTTTAATTATTGATTTTTTGATTTAAACCATACAAATTGTTATATTCAATTCAATACATGAATCACGCAAATAAAATATTAAAGTGTATTTATTAAAAAGTAACTAATCATTTAAAGTAAAAAATAAATAATATAATTGTATTTAAAGTGAAAAAATAGATATTATTATTATTATTATTATTATTATTATTATTATTATTATTTTTGAGTTATGAAAATATTAGTTAAAATATACTCCGTCCAATAAATATGTTCACATTTTGTTTTGTCCTATATATTCTTCGGTTTTTAATTTCTAAAAATTACGCAAAAAATATTTTACGAAACGTAAATATTTTACATTTTTAATCACAATTTTATATTTTAAAAATTTTGTCGCATTTTGTCGCAATTTTTAGAAACTAAAAAATGAAGTATCTTTTCAAATTCAAGACAAATATAATTGCCAATAATATTACTTAATTAATATTTAAAATTAATGTTTATATTACGTGTACATTTTATCGATTTCAAAAATTTTAAAATATTTAAGTTTTCCAAAAACGAATTTTAATTAATATTTAAATAACGTGTTTTTAATTAACAAAAAAATAAAAAAGTCAAATAGTCAGTGGGGACGTTTAGTGTGAAATACTAGCATTTTTGCAAAATTACTCACCATGGCCAATCTCCTGACCGAGCGATCACATACTCTGTGACGTAATCAAGTAAAAATTTCTAATTTTCAGAGTTTTCCACATTCCATTTCAATTATTTTTAAATAAATTTTACAAACAAAAAACGTGCGCAGGATAGCGGGGCTGAATATCCCTAATATGCGCCTAGGTGCGTATCGTGTGAGCTGTCACATACGCTATCCGAAGTTCGACCCATCACGCTCTGCAATCCACCACCAAGAGCTCAATTATTTTTTCGCTCTCTACGTTTTCCACATTCTCTATTTATTATTATCTCTATTTTCTTTTTTATTTATTTTAATTCCTGAAAAATTGAACTATCGCGAAGATGAGCATCGGTGGTAGATTTTACTGGGCCCGAGAAAAGATCAAACCGAAGGGGATAATCGTGGTTTTCGCGTGGGTCTCGATCGGCGATGTTCACTTGCAGGACCTCATCGGACTATACTCGTCGCTCGGATTCAATTCTCTGGTTTGCCGCTCCGATTATCTTAATCCGTATGTTTTCTTCTCGAGAAATTTTAGTTGAATGATGGAACTACTTTTGGGGATTTCCCGATTCTCAGTTGCCGTGATTAATTTCCAGTTTCTGTCTTACTGTTTTACTGTTTTCTCTATGTTTTCTTAATCCGTATGTTTTCTGTTTTCTGTATGTTTTCTCAGATGTAGTTTTCTTACTGTTTTTAGAATATGGAGAGATAATGGGCATGATCAAGTGTTCACTTCAAGTTAATGTTTTGAATTACAGTATTATTTACTTGATATGACAATGGTGTGATGACATTAAATATATGTCCTGCATTTGCCTCTAAACCTGTTTCATTAAACGAGTACGAATAATCGGGGTTGTTATTTCGGCAGATTCATTCCGGAGAGAGCTACATCACTCGCCTTTTCTGTCCTTGGTGAGCTTGTTAAGGTCAGTTTTATGTGCTTGCAAAATTAGCAAGCTGAGCAGTGGCCAGTGGGATCTAATTTAATCACATCTCTTCGATATTATTGTTCTCTTCATGCCATTAGTAACCTCTTGTCATTTGTTTTCCATCTTTTGATTATTGTGTGTTTTGTATGTGTAGGAGCTTAGATGTGGAATATGTCCTGTCGTTCTAGCATCGTTTTCTGGTGGTTCTAAAGCTTGCATGTATAAGGTTCTCCAGGTAAATGAATCAGCACATTGACATCTGACACAACCTTGATTGACGACCGTTACATGAGTATATGACATGACTAGTTTCAAAAAATCCATGTCATGATTCAGCTTAGCCTTAAATCAGTTTGTTAATGAGTTAGTTAAATTCTGTGCTGTGCAGATTATAGAAGGATGTGCTGATGTTGTGCTCAGCCTGGTAAATTTTGTCCTTGTACTTCAAATCAATTATTATTATTATTATTGGTAGATAAGTGAACCGTGGATTATTATTACTACTATTTACTTATTTATTTTTTGTTACATGAAGGAGGACAATAGATTGGTTTCCAGCTGCATCACAGGGCAGATCTATGATTCCGATCCTGTAGAATTTACTACTGACTTGGGTGCTCGATTTTCATTACATCCCTCTATTCTCAAAATCCCGGGATCATCAAAGATAGTTTCCTTGTTTGCAAAAGGTGTTACTTCTAGCTTGGATGCTTTATTCATCACCAGGTTTGGGTCTCAGCGTGAAGATTACTGGCAAACCCTTTATGCCTCAGTCGTAAGTTTCAAAGCTGGTCTGGTTTGCATATTAAGTTTATGATCTCTTCTGATGGTTTCTAAGTTATATCACATGTGACTGATATATTTGATCCTTTTTTTTATCTATCATGTATAGGGTTTGTGTGCCCCCTTTCTTATTTTATGCTCGGAAAATGATGAGGTGGCTCCATATTCGACTCTGCGTAAATTTGCTCAAAATATACATGATTTGGGTGGTAAAGTAAAGGTCGTGAAATGGAGTGCCCCTGTTCATGCAGGTTAGTCTTAAGTTTCTCACTAAAGTTTTGTGTTTCACTTAAGTCTTATATGGTAAAACAATTGGGAACATTAGATAATAAGTGGATTTTCAATTTTGGGTCGTTCAGTATGCGAATGCATGCACCATTTTTCCCAACAAAAAGTGTATGTGTGTGTAATGTGTATTATATTAAATTGGTATGTTAGGTGAAACATGTAAGATAGTAATATATAATTATTTTTAAATAAAAAAATAAAATAGATAAAACAGTGGCCCTGTTTAATAGTATAAAATAAAAATAGTTGTATTTTTTTTAATTAATTAAGATATAAAATCCAGAGATAATTCATTTTATTAGACAGATTATTCAAGAAGTTTTATCAAGCAAAATAGGGTTTTTAGTTTATTTTGTGGTGTATAGTAGATGATGATTTTTTAAAATTTTAAGTCTTATTTTGATGTTATATGATTTTTTAACTCCAAAACCTGCATACTATCTGTACATTTTTATTCATCTTATATAATGTATTGTACTATTGTCATTTTAAGTTGTATTTTTGGTTTTTGTTTTCCCTCATCAGGTCATCACCACAAGCACCACTCAATGCAGTACACGACTGCTGTAACTGAATTGCTCGAGCAGGCAACTTCAATTTTTTCAGAGAAAATACAGAAACTCGGGGAGAAGTCTTGCATGAATGATATTGATATGCACGATGAGATTTCGGATCTGATATGCGACCTCCAGAATGCCGCAGTCGACTCAAACCAAAGCTTCAGAAGAGTTGCTGTTGGGCCAAACGACCACTTCTTCTTACCTAGCTCATCGCGTTATCAAAGCAGCAAAGAATGTGGGCCCACACAACAAGACAGGAAAGAGAGGTCGCCCCACCATTTGAGTCCGCCTTGTTTGAGCGCAAACAGCGTCCTTGGCCAGGCACTGTTCGATGCGTGTGTCCCTAAAAATGTCGAGGGTTGGGATATTAAGTTTTCGGGATCCTTGAATGGGGAGCCATTTGCTTCCATTCATAGGAGGTCCCAATTTAGAGGGTTTATGCTTAAATCGAGATTATAATCATGGGACCTGAATTGGGAGTTTTGTGAAGCCGTGCCTTCAGGTGTTGCGAGTAATGTGTATAGTAACAGGTGAGATGTTATTGTACTTGTATATATAGTATATAGTATATAATGAATGTATACATATATATATATACTGACTTCAGTATATTTGAATTGAAGACATTCCTCTTTAACCTTAAAACTCCATTAGTAGTACATTTCATTTATTTTTCACTCAATATATTATTAATTATAATAATGATTAATTAATTTTAAGCCTTGAGAAACGCAACCAATCGATCCATTACAGCCGCACCTTTTTCACTATTGAGTTCGAACAGATAAAAGCAGTGGCCTTCACCTTGAGTCTCCACCATCTCCACCTCACCCTCCCACTCGCTCCTCTTCAATCCCTCACAGTAAGCCCGTGCTCTGTCCCTCAGAAAATCCTTCTCCGCCACAAAGAAAATCACCCTCCGCCCCGCCATCTGCCCGATCCTTGGATCCGCAGCCGGGTACAACCGCGGATCGTCGTCCCGGCCGCTGCTCGCCGGGCACAGGCACTTGTACAGCTTGTCCACCTCCTTCCCGCCGAAAAACGGGTGCATCAGGAAGATTCCGGCGACTTCCACGCCGCCGGGCCTCTCCGCGCCGGCCCTGACCGCCACGTCGTTTGCGATGGTCGCGCCGGCGCTCTCTCCCCCGACGAACAGGCGCCGGAGATCGGCGAGCTCGTTCAGCCAAGGATCGGGCCCGCCGCCGCCCGCGTGGGCCGCGACCCACCGGAACGCGGCCCACGAGTCGTCGAAGGCGATGGGTAGGGGGCTCTCTGGCGCCAGCCTGTAGTCGATCGAGACGGCGACCACGTTGGCTTTCTCGACGACGGCCGAGACGAAGCTGTGGAAGACGGTGGTGGTGGCCGATCCGACGCAGAAGGCGCCGCCGTGGATGTAGACGACGACGGGGAGTCTCTGCGGCGGATCCTGGCGGCGCGGCGCCAGAATGCGGACGGAGAGGCCGGTGTCGGAGTCGATTTTGACGTCTTTCGATCGGACGGCGGAGATCGGGTCGTCTGACGGGGGTTGGAACTGCGGAGGGCGGAACCTCTCTATTGTGCCGTCGACGAACAGTCGGAAAAACGGCGGCAAATCGACGGCTATGTCTTTGGAATCGGATGCCATTGATTAGAAAAATAAAAGGAAATTGGATGGTGAGATGTTATCGGAGATGAATATTGAAGGCGTGAAGATAATGTTTATACATGGAAAATAAATCTTAACATAAATGTTCTTATAATTTGTTCACCTACTTTCGCACTCCCTCGTTTAATTCATTCATAATGTATACCTACTTTCGCACTCTTGAATAATTTAGGGGTACATTTATCCATTCAATTCATTTAGTTCAAACAATTTTTAATATAATGATTAATTAATTAAAAAAATTATAATTGAGATATTAATCTATTTATAAAATTCAACTAGTATTATTATAAATTTAATTTAAACTATTCGCATTATAGTTTGTTCTAATCATATTATTTTTACAATGTATATACGTATATTTAGTGAGGAAATCAAGATTATTGTTCAGGAAATCAGGTCTATGAAAACTCATGCTCACAGGGCTGACGTGAACCCTTTAATAGATAACTTAATATGTTCAATACCTATACTATACACTTAGGTGTGTGATTAGGTGTGTGATTTATCGTACACCTAGCCTAAATTTTCATTATAAATATAAAAAAATATCATCCCAAAATATAGCTAAACACATGTTATAATTTCTAAAATTAAACATAAAACATCCTAATATAATAAATAAATCATTATTAAAAACATTTTTAAAATATTCATTAATTAACACTAAAATCATCATTATAATTGACAAATATTTATTAATTAACACTAAAATTATCATTATAATTAACACTAACAGTATATAAATTGTAGACCTATGTGTATGGTATAAATTGCCCAATATGTTAGATTGTTAGGTCATAGTCCAGGATTGCTTGAAAGATTTTTCAAATAAAGTTCACTTTTTTTCGTCGCATGATTTTATTTAAAAATATTAAAGAATATTCGACTCACTATTATAAATTTTAAGTTGCTCAATTATTTTAACATTTCGAATTGTTAGATGATTAGACTTCTAACAAAAAATCATTAGAAATGAATAACACTTTGGTTGATAAATAAGATGTGATAGTGATATGAGCTTTTGTTTTGAAGAAGATGGTCGTTCGAAATGTGGTATTGTCTTAAAAAAAATATTTTCATCATCTAAGTCAAAAATTAAAAAATAAAAATAATTCATATGCACAATATAATAATATAAAAAATAGTTTAACATGCAATTATACAAATTAAAATTTATGAAGGAATAAAAACAACCTTTAAATACATAGAATTTGGGGGAATTAGGGTTAAATAAATTAATTCGATTTGGAAAATTTTAAACCGTCTATTACGTAAAAAATCAAATAAACAAATTAAAATGCATGAAAAGTTAAAAATATATATTTTTTTGTATTTTTATTGATTAATAAAAAATGATTAATAAAAAAAAATGGACTACAATTTTAAATTAGTCCACAATAATAGATCTCTTGTTTTTTTAATATATAAAAATCAGATTAATTTTTTATTTTATTTTATTTATGATTATTTAATCAATATATTAAAAAAGAATTAAAAAACAAAAACAAAAAATAAGAGTAGTTTATTTTAACTACCCATGGGTAGTGCCCATGAGAGGGGATGTAGCTAAGTGTCCCACCTTGCAGCTCCAGCACCATCAGACCACCACCTTGCAGCTTCGTCTGAGATTCCGAGCTCCTACTCCTACCCCGACCTCCAATTCGAGCGCTCCAGCCCGCCACCGTCCAATTTCTGCGAGGCCCACCATCATCGCACCAGCGGCGCTTCGATTCCAATTCGAGCGTCGGACCTTCAACACCGACCAAGACGTCCCCTCCGCTGCGCCGTTTTGCTCGTATTTTGAGTTCAAGACAATTTTAGGGAGAGAAATGAGGGATGAGAGAATTAGGGTTCTTGAGGATTTTTTATTCTTTTTCGTTTTCACCGGTTGCAACTCTTTAAAAAAGAAAAAATTGGATTTTTGTTTTTTTTATTTAATTAATTAGTGAATTGCTGACGTGACATTTTTTATTTTATTTTTAAAAAATTATGAACAACCGCCAATCAGGTGAGGACGCGTGTCATAGCAAATCGGCATCCGGGAAGTCACGTCATCAGTTGACAGGTCAAAATTGAAGATTCCGACAAAAAAAAACTAAATCGAACAAAAGTGAGTTATATGGAATTAAATTGAAAATGTGTAACTACATAGGACCAAATCGAGAATGGGCCAATTTATGGTACACAAAAAAATTCTCCCATCTTTTAAATTTGTACTGAAATCTTTCTCTCAATTTGTAAGAGGATTCTCAGTAGTATACCTAACTAGTATACTAATTACTAATGTAACTTCCGTTGAGAGCAGCAGAAACAAACAAGGCAACGGTCAATTGAATTGCACAGAGTGCAGCCTGCGAGGGGTGGGGCCGTGGGACCCGCTTTTGCCTCCATTTAGTTATAACCATATCAACAACACAGTGTGCGTGTATATCTATTTAGAAAATCAGACACGGCGTCGTTTCGAATATATGAAAAAAAAAACAGAGCAACATGACAAACGATCGATTCCTTCTATTTTTCAGAAAATTAATACTGTAAAAATTAATTACTCTCTGCACAACCCATGCACATCTCATCCGAAATATTGAAGATCCAACGAAGACGACGATGAAGGCTTACACCGTAATCGCTTGAATCCGAGCTCGCCTCTTTCTTTTCTCCAACATCCATGGTGCCGGCGCCGGAGGATCCCTCTTTATTCACCAAGGTAATTAATCAATTAGGTTTTTCTATCTCCAATTACTTTACCCGATTTCGAAATCAGTTAGGGTTTTATATTTAATTACACGTGTATCATCAGGATAGCTTGATCGCGAAAAGCCCGAGCAAAAGCCCGGTGGCAATGCGGATGGTTCTGCTGATCTTCGTGATGGCGTTCGGAGTTTTCATATGTTCGCTCTGCCTCCGGCAAATCAGCGTTAGGTCGACCGGACATTTGGTGAACATTAATCCCGTGCTAAAAAAGCCCTGCCAACCCGATGCCGAGATCGAACCCTCGGAAAAGGCTTACGTGCATTTCCCAAAGCCGAGCACCTTCTCGAGGGACGAATGCGAGTGCAGCCCCGTCCGATACTTTGCGATTCTCTCGACCCAGCGGTCCGGGAGCGGATGGTTCGAGACGCTGCTCAACAGCCACACCAACATAACCTCCAACGGGGAGATTTTCTCGGTTAAGGTCCGCCGAAGTAACATCTCCACCATAGTCGAGACGCTCGATAAGATTTATAACTTGGACTGGCTCACCAGCGCCTCCAAAAACGAGTGCACCGCCGCCGTTGGCTTGAAGTGGATGCTCAACCAGGTAATTTCAGTCTATTTCAGTTCATATTATTTTAGTTCAATTCAGCTCGATAATTTCAGATATACAATCTAATTAATGCTAGAATAGGTCTTTTTCAGTTCAATTCACATCCATTCAATTTAGTTCAGTTCAGATCCATTCAATTCAGTTTAGTTCAGTTTTTTTTCAGTCCAAAAGAACACCATTCAATTCAATTCAGTTCAGTTCAGTCTTTTTCAGTCCAAAAGAACATGTCCTTAGACTCACAATTATGTGAGATAGTTGTGTAAGTTGTGATTTATTTATGTTTGTCGATTTTTTATCATCTGGTCGTCTCGTCGCAGGGACTAATGCAGCATCACGAGGAAATTGTGGATTACTTCAACACTAAAGGAGTTTCGGCTATTTTTCTTTTCCGCAGGAATCTGTTGCGTCGAATGGTTTCAATACTCGCAAATTCTTACGATCAGAGTACTAAGCCACTCAACGGGACTCACAAATCTCATACTCACTCGCCTGACGAGGTCCATTTATCTCTCGTTGTGTATAGTACATGCAGAGTTCTTTGCTAGTAAATCAGGGGATTCACTCACTTTAGTCTATATACTACAGGCTAAAATTCTTGCTCGTTACAAGCCAAAGATTAACACGACTTTGCTCTTACCGAATCTGATGCAAGTCGAGGATCTGGTCAACAAGTCATTGGTATATTTCAATAGCACCCGCCACATTGTCCTCTACTATGAGGATGTTGTCAAAAATCGAACCGTAAGACATTTCGACACTTCACTATCATGAATATATTTCAATTAAAAAAAAAAAAAACTCTCTGAGGTCTAGCTTAATTGCAAAAAAACTCTCTGAAATTGTGGCCATTCTCAAGTCGAAACACTGAAGGGTGTAATTTTGAAAAATAGAAAGCAATGTTGGGGTATAGTATTTGTTATTCTGGAAGACCTCAAGGTTTTTTTATGGTTAATCCGACGAAAACTTGCATTTCATTTTGTAATGACTTGCTCAAGTTCCTGCTCTTCTTTTGTAATCAGAAATTAGTAGAAGTTCAAGATTTCCTGAGGGTCCCACAACAGAAGCTAAAAAGTAGACAGGTGAAAATACACAAAGGATCTTTGTCCTCACAGGTCGAAAACTGGGGAGACATCGAGAAGGCACTTAATGGTACGCGTTACGAAAGTTATTTGAACGACGATTATAAGTTGTGAGTGTGGATCCTCTGTATATTGCTCGTTTAGATTTTTAGAGTTTAGCTTGATTCATTCATTCATTCATTCTTTGAACATCATAAGCTAATAGGGATATTTCCCCTGTTGAGATTTTTTAGTAGGGGAGACTTTTAGAATACAACTTGAGGATTTAGGAATGCCACTTTTTATTCGGTTCGAACTGATCATGACTTTTGTTGTGGATTACACTTTCATACTATTGTGAATTAAAATGATGTTACATATACTGAATAATTCATAACATTGTGTTTTGAGAAAGGCAAAAAATGTAATTACTCAAAAGGTCACATATTGTTCTAATATAATACATTTGTCTCGAATATATTGTTCTAATTGTCTCGGATATAATGCATTTGTGTGTATGATTATTGTGCAGTTTGATGAATTTACGAATAATTTCCATTGTGCAAAACGGTTGCTTTTGTTCTAAATGTTTGGTTTATGTTTAGGGCTGGGTTGGTACATAATGAGCTCATGTGCATGACTCATTATGTACATCGATTATCTCGTATCATCTTCATCAGATAATATTCAATTGACGAATAATAAATATTAAAAAAAACTACTATATGAAAACTCTCATCATTGTCGTTTTTCTTACCAAAACTATCTCCATCAAAATATGAACATTAGAATAATTTAG
This sequence comes from Euphrasia arctica, assembly GCA_014843705.1. Taxonomy (NCBI): domain Eukaryota; kingdom Viridiplantae; phylum Streptophyta; class Magnoliopsida; order Lamiales; family Orobanchaceae; genus Euphrasia; species Euphrasia arctica. The sequence goes on from JACOMQ010001650.1 coordinate 21,000, forward strand.
AGATTTGACCAAACCATCCAAAATGAATTTGGATGATTTAGAGTTAAGATGCATCAAACTCTAATTAATTCAACCCATATTTGTTGACCAAAACACTTACCCAATCAACATGATTGCAATAAATAATTGTCTTGACCAGTCTCCTTCACTTGTAATCTTATACAGTATAATCCTACATGACTACGTTACTTATTTTATTTTCACATTTATTTTCTCTTTTTTACTTCTTATAATAACAAAAAAATTATTTTTTACAAATGAAATGTGTGGGGAGGGGAGTACATTTTTCTTTTTAATATATCACACTTTTCATAAAATAGCAAAAAGTAACATTAAAATTTTATTATAATTATTTAAGATATTCACTATACATCACTCCATTTTATTGCTCACTCTTTTTATACAATCTCACTACATACATTCTACTATACATTTAATATGGAGTTCTATTTTAATTATGTAAAATTCATAAATAAATACGATAGTTAATGACTACGTGTAATAATGATCCATAATCATATACCGTAATGATCAAATTCATTAACTAAGTGTAATTAATTTGATGGAAAGGTGCATTTGAATTTATTTTAAAAAAATAAAAAATAAAAATAATCAGAGTACTGTTAAAACATATAATAATTACCATTAATAAGAAATTTGACATTAATTTAAGTTCACATTTTTACACTGCAATGAAATTATCCATGTGCTGACTTGGTGAGGAGGTTTTGCCCTAAACATGAATACATCCAAACACAGCAACTTCCAGCCGTCTAATTCAAACCCTATAACTCCAACCGTCGGATCTAAATTCGGAAAAAAAAGAGAGAGGTGGGACCCACGACACTACAGAACCCACCAATTGCTGTCTCCTTAAATCGACGGCCCAAATCCAACCCTCCACCCGATTGACGGCTCAGATTCAACCACGTCAAATACGACGCCACACGTTGAATACCACCCTAGATCCCTTCACACTCTTCCTTCTTTCTCATTCTCTCGCCAGCCGACTTTAGAAAGAGCCCCTCTCTCCTTCTCCGACCAGGCACCCTACTTCGCAGGGAGGGGTAGTTTCGGGAGAGAAAAAAATGAACGGCGGAGATTTGAACCAGCAACAACAACAGCAGCAGCAGCAGATGCAGCACCAGCAATGGGTGGCGATGCAGCAATACCAGCAGCAGCAGCAGTGGATGGCGATGCAGTATCCGGCGATGGCGATGCAGTATCCGGCGATGTACAATCAGCAATACGTGCCGTACTACCAGCATCAAAATCAGCACCAGTATCAGCAGCAGCAGCAGAGTATGAACAATAACAACAATCAGATTCAGAGCTCAAGTGAAGATAACAAGACGATCTGGATCGGAGATCTACAGCAATGGATGGACGAAGGTTATCTCAATTCGTGCTTTTCTCAATCCGGAGAGGTAATATTTTTTAATTTTTAATTTAATTATTTTTTATTTGTTTTTGGAACCTTATATGTACCCCCAATCCCTTACTGAATTGGTAGAATGTTGGTTAATGTGTGTTGTTGATTCTGAATCTGGAAAGTCAATTTTTGTTGTTGAATGATTGTGGCGATTGGTCTTCGGTTATATAGGGATTGCAGGGTAGAATCATAGGCAAGATTAAAATACATGTACTATAGGGATTGCAGGGTAGAATCATAGGCAAGATTAAAATACATGTACTATAAAGGTTTGAAAGTAAAATTACTAAAAACTAAAGCATATGATGAAAGTGGTTTTAATGCTAACACCAAAGTCAAAAGAGTCCACCAAATAATAAGAAATTCACAAGTATCACGAAAAATCGAAAACCTTGAAAGCAAGATTATATACATTGGGTTGATGTTCAAAAATTTGGTTGATTGCACGATCTTTTCTCCAAATGAAGAATTGAATTATAGAAGTTATCCATAGCAGCACCATCTATCTACTTCCATAATTGCATGATTTATGAGCTCCAAGCAAATTATACTCTCTGCAATTGTTTGGACTGGTATCGTCTCTAGTAGGATCTCTTAAATGATTATTTCTCCTTATAATTAATTGTATTGCCCATTATCTGCCCGCATCCATTTATCAATGTATTTTTGTATATATTCCTGCAAATTATTATGACACATTAGTTTGTATTTTCTTTTAGTATATATAATCACTTTCAATATCTGAACTAGTAGGTTGTCTCGGTCAAGATAATACGCAACCGTCAGACCGGTCATTCCGAGAGGTATGGATTCATCGAGTTCAATTCTCATGAGGCGGCTGAGAAATCTCTACAGAATTTGAATGGTACCATGATGCCAAATGGAGATCAACCCTTCCGGTTAAACTGGGCATCTTTTGGCGGTGGTGATAGGGAAAGGCGGCCAGATACTGGCGTTATGGATTTGTCAATTTTTGTTGGGGACTTGGCCACTGACGTGACTGATGCCCTATTGCACGAGACCTTTTCTAGTAAGTATCCGTCTGTAAAGGGCGCGAAAGTGGTGGTGGATGCGAATAGTGGCAGATCTAAAGGCTATGGCTTTGTGAGGTTTGGTGATGAAAATGAGAGGTCGCGTGCCATTGCCGAAATGAATGGTGCTTATTGTTCAAGCAGACCAATGCGGGTCGGTGTTGCAACCCCCAAGAAACCTAGCCCGCAGCAACAATTTCCTTCGCAAGGTGCTTTTTTAATTTATTAATAATAATTTTATTCTCTCTTCATTGTTCCTAATATCTATTGGCATAATGCTGTAGGGTAAAATTTTCTTTCTACTGTGATTATGTAACATAATCGAATATACCATTTTTTTCTCTTAAAATCTGATTAGCTGTGTTATTGTCAGGTGGATATGCGAATGGCGTAGTGCCGCAAGGTCATCCTGAGAATGACGTGTCTAACAAAACAGTAAGTTGTGCTCTTCTTTGAAATCGGTTATTACATGTTAAGGTGTTTACCGAAAATTGGGACTGTTACTTGTAGATATTTGTTGGGGGGCTTGATGCTGATGTCACCGATGAAGAGCTGAGACAGAGTTTTATTCCTTTTGGTGAGGTTTTGTCTGTGAAAATACCAGCTGGAAAGGGATGCGGTTTCGTACAACTTGCGAACAGGTAAATGTCTGTGACGGTGATTTCTTATTACAGAAATTATTACATAGAAGTATCACTCCAAAGGATTTAGAAACAAAACAATAAAACTTGAATGGTTATTTTTAATGAGTGTGTGTATAATTGAATAATTAGTTAGATATTCCTATAATCTTTGGTTTACTGTTCTGATTGTTGCTAAAAATGAAAATTACTTAACTATGCCACGCCTCTTTCCAAATTTTCCATTTGACAGAAGCAATGCAGAGGATGCTATTGAGAAATTAAACGGGTCTGTCATAGGCAAGCAGACTGTCCGTCTTTCTTGGGGTCGGAATATGGGAAACAAGCAGGTAGAATTCCAATCATTTATTTATCTTACTGTGATTGGGATAGTTTTTAGATAATTTTCATTGATATTTCCACCTCTAGATATCCAGATTTGATACAATATGAGTGAAACTACATAAGTTCTTGTCACGACAAAATTATGGCATTTAGGTATGTGCTGTAACTTGTAGGACCATCTCATATAAGACTGTCGTACTTTCAAATAGAAAGTTACAAAAACTGGCCTAAGGACACATAACTGTAAATGGACATAATTTTTGGACAAACTTGCTTAATTTAAAGGGGACTCGTCATACCTTTCATAACAATGCAAATTAATTGTTCAAGAAGCACGTCATAGCCGAGTGGTAAGGCAGGTGGTGATGTGGATGTAATTACCCGGCGAAGCAGGGTTCGAACCTCGGGTGGGACAAATTTTCATTGAAATATTATGAAATTTGTCCTGGGGTGAGATTTGTTGTCTCTCTCCCACATGTGTCTGCTACTCGGGCACATCCCTCGATTTAAATCCTTCCCGATCGAGGAGTCTCCGATTGGGTGGGGGAGGAGTTTCTCGTCTTTCCTCCTTATAAAAAAAAAAGCACATCATTTACCATAAAAGTGACTGTATTAAAGTATGACCCTTTTATGTGACTGTATTGTAAGACAACCTAATATAGCTTTTATGTATCACTATTTTTAACATTTTCTCTTAATTTTTGCGTTTTCTTTTAGCAGTTGAGAGGGGATGCTAATGGCAATTGGAATGGTGGGTACTACGGAAGGCAAGGTGGTTACAACAACGGGTACGGATATGCAAATGGAGCGTCTTCAAATGGTCATGAGAGCCATCAGGAGCAGCCTGTCAGTTGAAAACCCACTCTGCTGCTCTCTATCATATCAGAGAATGCTGCAGTGTAATACCACAGAAGTCTGTTGGGAAAACAAAGGAATTTTGTAGCTGGATTAAATCTCGCTTGAGAAAAAACTTTTTTTTTTTCATTTACTATCAAAATTTGAACTTATGTTTGAGATTTTGACTTATAAACACCTTGTGATATTGTTTTTTTTTCTTATTAGTTCATGTTCTATATTTGTATTAAATCCATTAGAATACTTTACATAGATAATTTTAATAGTTTATGTGTTTGTTTGAGCAAGCCATTGTCATTCGCTTGAAAGATTGAGACTGGATTAAAATACAGTATGAAATAGGTAATCATAATTTTTTTCAAATGGTTTGCTTTGTTTCTTTCACAGTGAGTGATGCTGAGAGTGCACCTAAAAGGTGCAAGGCAATATGAGTCACTATTAGGGAATAAGACATGAGTTGAACTTTAGTCATTCTTATTTGTTGAGAGCCCGGAGGGATGGTGGTTGAGAATGTGAGTTTGGGATCACTATATGTGAAGTCTTGGTGACTTGGAGTTGTGGGTTAGATGAGATTTGTGTCAAAATTGAGATTTGTTATAATATGAAAATTGAGTTAAACTCAACATGTTTGATGTAGATTACGGTCCAATGAGGTTGATGAAAATTTCTTATTTTAGAATCAAATCAGTGAATTGTTTTCTTATTTAGGGTATTCTAGAGTTATATTAGAAAAATAATTTTATTATTTTCAATTTTTTGGTAGGTTCTTACACTTGTTCTCCATACTTAATTTACTACACTTCGAAACCTCAAAATATAGAGATGACAAAATATAAACCTCAAAATATAGAGCTGACAAAATATAGTATAAACTTATTTTCGATGAAAGTCTTGTGATACATTCAAACTTCAAATGTTAGTCACAACTATTTTACTTTCTAATTTAAAAATATATTTTTATTAGTGGTTGAATTGAAATATTTAAGTGGACTGAGTCTACAAGAATAATAGAAAAATATGGTTGGTCTTTTGCCCAATCTTAGGAGTCACCTCTACTCTGAATTCTCACGTCCAAACAACCAAAATTATTTTAAAGGGTTAACACAATTCAAAGCCACTATTCATCTACACAAATGGGCAATTAACATTTTCATATCTACTTATTGAGCCAACAAATTTCCATGATGAGAAGGACTTTAAACTTAATAATGTACTATTGCTAAAGAACAAATAAATAATTGAATAAGAAATTGTTTCATAAATATGCTGACAAAAATGTCTCACACAACTCTTGTTTTTGTTTTACATGTATAGTATATCTATGGACTGTTTGCAAACTCTTAAGAAAAAAAATGGTTATTCCCAGTTTTAGCCGGAGTTCTCTCCGGCGATAAGCTAACAAACAATTTATATATTACTTTTTCAAGGTTGAGTTTGCAAACACTCCCAAAGTTTTTTATTATTTTCGTTTGTTTTTTCTCAATTTTCTTATTGGTAACGGCAAAACTTGTGGTCGACAAATGATGCATCATCTCAGATGTCACCCTTCCAAATGTGTTCCTCAGTCATCTTCGTCATCATTGCTTCCGTAATTACTCTCAGGAGACCCGTCTAAATGAAGAGGGCCTTCTGGCGAACCAGACTGTGAGTCTCTCTGCTTCAATGATAACTCGTTGCATTGTTGTTCTTCGGACAACCACAATCCAGCTGATTGTGAAGAGGGGTTTGCCGAGATTCTTTGTTTGTGAAGTCGATATTTCTGAAATTAATCAACATTTATATATCATCAGCATTAGTTTCTAAGAGCCACCATATATCTAATTAAGAGAAAACACACACACACCTGCAAATGACTCTTCACTTCATCGTTGGTAAGACCATCGATTTTCATAAGCTCTCTTATCTGCTTAGGCGTAGCAGCTGTCAAATACAGAATAAAATTCCATGAGAGTGAAAACAATAAAACCTACAAACATCACATAAACCATGAGAGTAATTCAAAGAAAATATCCTGTCAAAACGTACCTTGAGCACCTCCGAGCTGCTGCAGGGCGTTGGTAAACCGGCGATGCAGTTCAGGAGACCAGCATCGCCTCTGCTTCCGAGCACTCGATTGAACATTATTATTATTATTATTATTAGTTCCGGAAGACGATCCTCCTGATCTGCTGCTAGAACAGGATTTCGGGCTAAAACCAATAATAGGATTAATAAACACCTCCCTCAATTTTTTCATTTCAGGTGTACAAAGAGAAAGAGACGTCACAGGCAATCTAATATCCCTCTTCTCCTTCTCAGCCACCGGAAAAATCGTAGCTGGAATAATCGTTTCTTCCTCCTTTCTCTATACATATCAAACATTACATACACACAAGGAACTAAATCAGTAACCAATATACGATTACCACTTCCCGAAAGTCACGGTAAGATAATTGTAACATTCATTCACTATATATACCTTCTTGTTGTTTAAATCGGCATCGGAGTTCCATAACTGCACCGAGCTCATCCAGCTCTTTTTTTCTCTGCTGCTAGCTATATCATTTTGTGCTGTATCAGCCTTCTCTTCTTTACAGCTTCTCTTCAAGGGCATGAATTCTTCCAACATCGGCCCCGCGTTTGATTTCCTGCACTGAACTAATTCCTCTTCCATCCCTACAATCGCTGCAATTCAAAATAAATAAATAAAAGCTATCAGAACCTCCGATCAAATCACACGAACATTTATTCGAACAATTTCCACTCTTATCGCGAGGCAACAGATCGATGATCCGATCAAAAAAACAAAAGAGGGGAAATCATCGAAACGAGACAAAGGGGCAAAGGATCTAACCGTCGGTGAGGAGGAGCATGCACAGAGGGAGCTCGCGTTTGAAACCTTCGATCTTCGTCATCTCATCTCGCAGCCGATTAACGTAATCTTCGAGCTTCGAAATCTTCTCGGATGA
>JACOMQ010001651.1:0-28210 GCA_014843705.1 Euphrasia arctica
ACTATCTCCCAGATAATGTGGAACTTCCTGAGCACCAGTTTTAGACTTGTGGTGCTTCCTAGCTCATTGGCTTGCGCGATAACTCTACTATAAATAGAGAACTATCGGATGGGCTGAGCTAGTTACGACACCTAGTTCATTCAAGAACTTTCAAATCTTAACTGCCAACAATACTGCATCCAATGCAATACTGTGCTCAGCTTCTGTAGTTTAATCAGCTATATTGTATTGCATGGAACTATTCCAGCAAATTTCACCTCTAACCAGACAAAAAATATAACCAGATTAAAATCGGAAATTATCTTAGTCTGTTTTGAAGTTAGCATTCAAACAGCTTGTTAATATCAAATCTTTTTGTCTTCCAAAGACAACAAAATATTCTTTAGTCCATCTAAGGTACATAAGAATATTATTGGCCGCAGTCTAATGCGCCTCACCTGGGTTTCCTTGAAACTGATTCGTCATGCTCAAAGCATACGATACGTCCAGTTGTGTACATATCATGGCGTACATTATAGACCCTATTGCCGAAGCATAAGGAATGTTTTCCATCCTCTTTTGCTCAGCAGGTCCCGTAGGACATTGCATCTTGCTAAGTGATGTGCCATTAGTTATTGAAATGAGACCCTTTCTGGCGTCTTTCATTCTGAACTTATAAAGCACCTTATCAATATAGGTCGCTTTACTAAGTCCAACCATCCTTTTCGATCTGTTCCGACAGATCTTGATGCCCAATATGTATTGTGCTTCTCCAAGATCCTTCATTAAAAAAAAACAACTTCCAAGCCATTCTTTAACAGAATTAAGCATAGGAATTTTTTTTCCAATAAGGAGTATGTCATCGACATACAACACAATGAATACAACGTAACTCAAATGACAACTCAAATGATTTCCAATAGATTACGAACTGACATATCCCAACACGAACTGTAGATTACGGACAAAGCCTTCTCGTTTGCGCATGCAACCTCTCTTTCCTCTTTGGTTCATAGACGTGATGGTTTGTGGACTGTATCACCACGATCTTCGTGCATCGGATGTTCTCATCCATCTTCAATTCTGTCCCATGCTCGCGTGTCGATAGACTTGATTTTGCACCTTGTGCGAACTTTCCAATATGAGTAATTTGTCAAAACGACAACGGGCATTAAAAATTTACGAGTTGTTCTTCACTCGAACAACTCGTAATAGCCTCAAGGCCACAAAATTTACTCATAAATGATTACAATATTCGCTCAAAAATACCAAAACTACAATACAGTCGTAGTACTTGAAATAAATTCTCACGAAATGATAAAGAAAAATATCGAAAACTCTTCACTTGAGCAACTCTATTTTTCTTCTCTCTTTTGCTTCAACCCGGAAAGTGTGTCGGCTCTCAAAAATGATAAAGGAAAATATCGAAACTCTTCACTCGAGTATTCTCTATTTTTCTTCTTTGATCTTCAATGTTGGAAAGAGTAAATGATGAAATGATTAATGTCTTCAATATATGCTTCATCATTCTTTTCCAAAGTAGTGGGTAGTGTGGTCAAAGCTTCAACCCACATTCAGCAACTTCCTCCCACTAACACATGTACTTCATGCCACTCCATGTACTTGTAACTTCCAGGCCATGATGCCTCACCATAACTCCTTTGTTCCAGCCACGAAATCAGTCCAGGGACTTCACATGTTGGGCCTAATATCTTCATTTATGCAGCCCATTATTTCACTTTTTTGTTCAGCCCAGCTAACTCCAAAATAACAGCCCACTTCATTTAATGCTTATTAATTTAAAGACGTTGGCAAAATCAATCCCAACATCTTTTATGTGTCATAAAGTGGCCTTGAAGATCATGAATTATTAACTTGAATATTCATAAAAATGCTAAAGAAAAAAAAAAATAACAATATGCACAAAACGACTCTTTTATGTGTCATAAAGTGGCCTTGAAGATCATGAGTTATTAATTTGAATATTCATTAAAATGCTAAAGAAAAAAAAAATAACAATATGCACAAAACAGTAAATTTTGATATATTCATTGGAGACATATAATACCGTTAGACAATTGATCTCAAACAAAAAAAAAACATCTTAAATTACGAAAAGTCAAAAGAAAATTTAGCAACTTTATTGACAAAAGGTACATCAATAGATCGATCGATGTCCATTAGTTATCTTTTTAGAGAGAACTAATTTGAAAACCCCCACAAATAAATAACGAACTAGTTATCTTTTTAGAGAGAATTAATTTGAAAACCCCCCAAATAAATAACGAACGATCAAAAGAGTAACACAAGAAAAATCGAGTAAAATAGGCTGGCTTATTATATATATAAACACAATTAATTTTAGTAGAGCTAAACATAAATTAAATAGTATTTTGTAGATTTTTTTAATATGAAAATAAAACACTTTTTTTTCAGTGGGTCCTTACGACCCTATACGTGGCCCATCCATGTCTATCAAAACGAATGAAGATCCCATTTTAGCTTGGTTCAAAGGAGTTAAATTATGAGTCAATATTTAGTTGTGTTGTGTAGGTTCTAAGGGCAAATCAAATGATAACACCTATGTGGTCAATGCACTAGATAGTTGAAGTTGCTCTGATATTAGGTTAAAGTTGAGTCAATAACACTTTTAAAGACATTTGTTAAGATAATAAAGTAATATAATTTATATTTGAGTTTTAGGATATTTTTTCAACTGATGTGGGATACTTATTACCTACACAAAATATTTGTCTTACCAATTGAGAAATCGTCTCGATTATTTTTTTATTTTTTTGGTAAAGGTCAATTACATATATATATATATATATATATATATATATATATATATATATATATATATATATATGATACAAAACAGCGCATAGGAGATGAAACTCCCATCGCAACACCGAGCTAAAAGACTGGCTCTACAATCCATCATACTACACATATAATACTAAACACTAAATAATACAAACACAATCACCAGGCTATATGTCAGACTCTCTTCAGTGCACGTGTCTGAAGAGACTCTGGAAGACGTAACGAGTGAATCCTCTCATGGATGATAGAAATCGCCTGAGAAGCCACCTCTCCAAACGACACCGAACGAGCCTCATGAATCCTCGTGTTCCTCTCGAGTCAAATAAAGTATATCAGAACAGCGATAAGCTCACGATATGCGCAAGATATCAAGTGTTTCCCACGCCATCGACTAGAAGCCCGTAATACAGCATTATGCCAACTAACACGTTGCCATATATATAAATCCCACCTCTACCTCTAGTCTACGCAAGCAATCCTGTGAGAAGGGGCAATCGAAGAAAATGTGAGAGTGTGTCTCCGCGCTCTCCCCACCACATAGCACACACGAGTCATCCCCTCGTCCAATCCAACGCTTATCTCTAGTCGGCAACCGACCAAGGATAGCCATCCAAAGAATGAAACAATGACGTGGGATACGTCCTGATCCAGTCAAAAGAGCGGCCCACAGCACCCTGGAACCCTCCGGGCGGAAAAGAGTATATGCCGAGTCAGAGGTGTAGGTCCCTGATCGATGTAGTATCCACCGCATTGTATCGGTCATCACATCTATACTCGGCAGTCTATCCATAATATCAACGAACTCCGCCGCAAAGTTTGCTGGTCATCGCCACACCCCATCGTCTCGACTCTTATTGCTATTGATTTGATGATTCTTATACGACGCAGTCAGCGAGCCCATTGCTTCTTTCTAACAATTTTGTGAAAATTAGAAGACTTGTAATACTATTATTTTATAACCTTCTCTTCTCTTTTGTTTTTATATATATAGAACCTTTTAAAATAATCAGTAGCGCTAATTATTATTCAAGATCAATTTTTAATTTTTTGGTAAAAAGCTATAATAAACAACATAACATATAATATATATGATCGATGTTTAGAAACTGCTTCATCTAAAAGCTCGAACTGTTAGAGAATTTGGGCAACTAGACATTTATAGTGGACGAAATATATTCTCCAATATCCCCATTACTTGTGGACCGATTTCAACCTCAGGGGAAGGCCCAACAAGTGGATAATTGATACCATGTTAGGCCCAACAACTTCCCCAACAAGTGGATAATTGATTTAGAAACTGCTTTATCTAAAAGCTCGAACTGTTAGAGAAATTGGGCAACTAGACATTTATAGTGGGCCGAATATATTCTCCAATACTCTCCCTCACTTGTGGGCCGATTTAAACCACAGGGTAAGGCCCAACAAGTGGATAATTAATTTGGGTGGAGTCGCTCATGGCGAGAGTCGAACCCAGGACCTGCCACAAGGCTAGGCTTTGATACCATGTTAGAAACCGCTTCATCTAAAAGCTCGAACTGTTAGAGAAGTTGGACAACCAGACATTTATAGTGAACGGAATATATTCTCCATATCGGTTTGAAATGATAAATTTATGGATTCTTCGGCAGTAGTGTTGGTTTATACAAAATGATGAAATTTTATAATGCCAAATGAAAAAAAAAAGTTTCATTTTCAGCCATCAATTCATAAGATTCAAATGTTTTCATCTAATGCACCAATTCATAAGATTCAAATGTTTTCACCTAATGCATAAGTGTGAGGATAAAATACGTTGATAATAAAATTTATTGATTTGTGGGTATATTAGTACCACTTCAAAGAACAATCATAAATAATGTATTTGCCCACAAAAGTTGATCTTGAATTCGTTAGGGGAAATTAAAGCGCTAAAAATGGTATCAATGTAGGTGACTAGCTAACCGAATTGCATGAAATATGTGTCAACCAAAACAAATTCTTGCCCAGTAACTAAGAACTAATTAAGAAGTAGATTGAAACACTGCTGGTTGAATTCGTAGGGGCCTATTCTTGCGAAAATTTGTCACGCGACAGAGGAGACAACCACACATTTAATGAAAATTGTTTATAACGTCCTAAATTTACAACAATACGAAATTATAATAGTGATGACTCATTCTATCAATAAAACCATAATTGATAGTTTTAATTACCATCAACGTAAAGTTACTTGAGAAAACATTATATTTATTACGTGCTAATTTTTTCCAAGTTCATTGGTATATAGCTAGATTCACCGTCTTTTGTTCAGTAGTATCTTTTATTACTATATGAGTTCAATTGATTAAAAGAAAATTGATTGTTAAAATATGAGTCTTTTATTCAGTAGTATCTTTTATACTATATGAGTTCAATTGATTAAAAGAAAAATTGATTGTTAAAATATGAGTCGAATGTGTAAAAATTTTGTTTTCTTATTTAGGAAAATTAGAATTATAGTGCATATAAGTCTATTCTTTATTTATTGGCATTATGATTTATATTAGGCTTAGGATTTATTTTTTATTCCTATTTTTACTTGTTACTTATGATTTATTTTTTATTCCTATAATTCTTATTTTTTTTATACACCTATAAATATGGATTTTCATAGATACGATTATATGTATGTTAAACACCAAGAGAGAGACACCATTAGAGATTTATATCACATATTGAGAGATATTATAAAGGGTTGAGAGTGGATATCTATCATCTGTAATTATTGTGATATTATAGTGAAAGTTTTCGTCGTTTCTCCCGTGGTTTTTCATTGTGATATTATAGTGAAAGTTTTCGTCGTTTCTCCCGTGGTTTTTCCCGATTTGGGTTTCCACGTAATTTTTTTGTCTTCTTTACTTGTCTCCTCTTTTATTGTTGAGTATTATTTTGGGTTCCGCATTATTATTCGTACTATACATCGTCGATCTGCAACAAGTAGTATTTGGTGGCAGTGATCTCTATCGTGTGTCGTTCAAAGTTTTGTCCTAAATGATAACCTTGATAAAGCGTCAATTAGTTTAAATGTCAAATCTTACACTCAGCTTATCTCGGGTATTCCAAGAATTCTTGTGGAAAGTCCTATTAGTTTATCCTTGTTTCCACTTCTATAAATAGACATACGTAAAGACAGATCACGCTCATGTTACTAAAAGCTTGTTGAAAGAATGAATTTCGTTCTAGAAGTCGAAAATAATAAGGCAAAGCTTATTTATGTTTCCCATTATTTGTATGGATAAGACATACATTGTACTATATATTAGTTGTACTATATATTACAGAGTGTATAATTCCAATGGCACAACTTCATAATAATTCTCTAAAGATTTTGCATATTAATTAGCTATGGAGTGTGTAGGCAAAATTTTATTTATCCTTATTAGTTTTTCGTTTAATGTTATATACTATACACTTTTACAAATGAATAGTTAAGAAAAATGTTGCATTTTAACATTTTTAAAAAATAAAAAGGTATAAATGTATTTTTACTTTAAAAATAAAGTAGTTATAAGTAAAAATTGTATTTTAAAATAAAAATATTATAATAATTATTTTCTTTTTTTGAATTGTCATATTATTATGAAATAATATCCATTTAATTAAGAAAAATAGTTCTATTTATGAAATAGAAGATGCACTTTGTTATAATAATTTATAGTTCTATAACTTTTACGTACTTGAAAATAATTAGGAACTCGTTATTCTTCATTTACATAATGTCAAGACTCAAAGATAAAATAATAATAGTCAGGGTTGCTAGTTCAGTTGATTGAGCATTTGAATTGAAGATTAAAATTCCTAAATTCGAATCTAAAATATTGCAATTGACTTATAAAAAAAAATACAAATAATTTGGAATTAGTTTGATGAAATTTAGTTAACAACCGTAATAAATGCGAAAAAGACCGCAGGTGGAGATGTAACATTAAATGCTCCACCATCAACCCTATTAAATTTTGTGCTTCTCAATCAATATATTATATATATACATATTCAACTTCAAAAAAAATCTTATTTGACTCGAGATCTTGTATTCTAGTATGATACAGTAGTATATATCTTCTGCAAACCAAATATTGGTCTGAAAATTCTTTGGCTCCAATACTATTATTTATAATATAATTAATATATAATTTACACAAAATATATAATATCATATCACATGTTTTTTTTAGATCCATCATAATTTGTTAACAATGGATCATCATATACATAACATAATAAAGCCCGGCCTGTGCTGTGTTCTTTATAATTTGTTTGAAGTGGGGCCCTCTCCTTAAAAAAAAAATTAGGGCAACATTACAATATATACGTCATCCGAATTGTTCCCATTCTTTTGCCCTAATCACAACAACACGTACGTACATTATTGTTCCAATGCAGTGTGGTGTGGGGCCCTCCCGCCCTGGTATCAAAATTAAACTCTATAGCTACCTTTAATTTGGATCCGTTTCTCAAGCTCTCAATATGTCAAGTAGTGTGTGTAATGTATACATATATATACTCCTAACTATATATATGTCTTACAAGAGACAGTTGTTGATTTAAGTGAATCGCTGTCCATTTAAGGTGATTGAGATTATTTACTATTGTTAATCAAATATATATATATATATATCGTGGGGCGAGTTTTTAACATTTCATTAATCAATTTAAAAGTAGCTCGATCGATCGGATATACATATATATGATGAGAAGAGTATATGAAGTGGTGATGTTAGAGTTTACAGAGTAGTATGTCTATATAGAGATAGAAAAGGAAGGAGACATATATGATGTTAACAAGACAGTATGGTATATGAGAATATATAATAATTGTGTGGAATGGAATGGAATGGAATTATGGAATAGGGAATTGAATGCACAATGCATGCAGTGCAATGGGGGGCCCGTGTTCAAATGGATTTCTCCTTGTACACAAAGAGTGAAGCCAGCCAGCCCACACATGCGCGCATCCAGATCGACGACAGATTGATAACGACGGATACACATAAATGTCTTTGTCTCGGTATGTTCTTCTGTAGCCTCTTCAGCTTGTTGTCTTTAGAGTTTGTCAAACAGAGAAAAAAACCACAAAACCACAAAAACAAACTAAACTAATTCATTCATCATATTCATGTAATTAATTAAACCTTTTAATTATAAGATTGGTTGATTCAATATTATTAATTTGTTGAGGTCGGCTAGCTAGATAGCTAGCTAGCTCTTGTACATGGTTGAATATGTGATCATATATAATATGGTCTGACATGCGGTCCAAGCGCATGGTCGTCAGGTTCAACTTCACTTCATTTCAAGACTTTCGAATTTCTCAATTAAGTAAAGACCCTAGCTATATATATATCTACATATTGATCGATCCATCGATTATTATTTTGTATCGTTTTCTCTATGCTTTACTTGTATTTTTCCCAGGTAGTTAGGTTTGTTTTTGCACTCTTGTTATTCTTATATAAAATTGAATACTATTATGTATAGTTTGATATATTGATATTTTTTTAATGACGTCATTTTAGTCATTAAACCGGGCCGGGCCGGGCCAACTCTGTGTGGGTGAGAGAGAGAGGGAGTTGAGGAATGAATAGTAAGTTTGATTTGCATGAATAAAATGAAAGACCCATCAAATATGTGAACAGTACGGACTACTGTGCTACACCGACCCGTGCTCGCCGATCGATGTCTTTGCCGGCGACCCGTTTCTTTTTTATTCCCAAGAAACAACATACAAACAAACAAACAAAAATAACTCACCTTATCTTATCAAATCCAATTATTAATTTATTAATTTTAAATTAATACTACCTTCACACATCTTTTTTGGCATCCCTCACAGTAGTTGATATATTAAAAAAATTAAAATATATATTTTAATTTTTTTTTATTTTAAAATAAAATTCCACTTTATCTATTAACTACTATTTTTAAATTAAAAATGTATTTTTATAAATTAAAAAATATTAGTAACATTTTTTTTAATTTTATATTTAACGTCGACTTTGCTGGACTGCCTGGACGAGAGGAATGTCCCAATGTGCACTACAAGAAAAAAATAATTTAGAGACAAAAGTATTTGACACAAACTTATTATTTGCTTCTAAAACCAATTTATGATAAACCAAATTTAAATAGGTGACAAATTAAATTTGTAACAAAAAAAAGTTTTAATTTAATTAAATAAATTGCAAAGTCTTTTAACTTCCTCACTCCTCACTCCTCACGAGTCCCACTCCTTCCCGTATGACTTAATTGTGTTTATTTTTATTTTCTTAATTTGTGAGTGTTGTTCTTCTCTCACTTATCTCTCTATTTTTGGGGTTAATTAATTCCAATGGAAGAGGGTAATCGACGATGATTACTGTACGCTTCAATTTTTATTTTCTGGTTTTTTTTATTGTTGAACTCTTTCGTTCAATTACAGGTTATCAACGATGTTGATTTGGTGATTTATTTTGGGAATATTTTGATCAAAGATCGATGATGATAACTCAGATTACAGGTCTCCAACTTATTTCTCAATTTTACAAATTTGATATTTTGTTCATGATTGTCGCTGATAACTCATTCCCTCAATGATGATGAAGACGAGAGAGCCTACGATTCCCCTTAGAAAGTCCAAATCATCGGAGTCGACACCACTGACGACGAGCACTCCACCGAAACGCCGAGCCGGTTCCTAACGACCACAGTGTTTTTTGATATGGGCAACCATTTTATAGTGGTTTGAACTTACTCATAGAACACTAGTTTGAATCATTCATATTCTAAATTGCTTTAACTTTCGGGAACCACTTTTCCTATAGTTAAAGACAAATTATCTATCTTTGATGGAGTATATAATTGCTTAACTATTTCTAATGTCATTGAATTCCCCCGTTTTGTTTGATTTGGTCTATGATTAGTTAAAATATATTTTTATGTTATGCAGTAAAAGGAATCTTTTGTGGTTGTTGGCTTTTCACTTACCAGAGAGTGGTTATGAATTCAAGAGGAGGCTATATTTATGACAAATTTTGCTCGAGATGTCAAAGTTGAAGACATTTTTATTTTTCAGAATCGTATTGTTTTAATGTATAAAAATGTACTTTAATTCATTGTGTACAATGTAATAGTATTTTTTGTTTATCTAATGAAAGATGTTTAATTTTATTTCTTAATATATTTTTTTATTTTCATTCTTTGTAAGATTTTTTTAATTTTACGAGTTTGTTTCAATCATTTTTAAGGAATTTGAAACTTAATAAATAAATAAAATTGAGATTTGACAAGATGATGGATGTACTTTGAGAGACAAAAATGCTTGACATTAGAGAGAAATAAATTTTCGATTCAAATTCTTATCAGTGAAAGAAAATTGGTTTTGTCATAAAAAATTATTTGCTACGCACTATTAGAGACAAAGTTAGTGACAAAACAATTTTCTCACATTTGCTTATAAGTGACCATATTTTAGTAATTAGAGACAAAAACCATTTGTCTCTAAAATGGTTTTTTCTTGTAGTGGTGTAAAATCAAATCTCCGAGTAGCTGACTGTACGTACGTGGACAATAGTCAAACCCTACTTTCCCATGTTCATCATAATTGATTAATTTTTAAACCGTGTCATCTCCACTTTATTTCGTCTTAATTAATGAAGAATAAGAAGCTTTGTAGGAAATATACTAAGTATACGAGGGACATATACAATTAATTAATTAATTAAGTAACCTCGATTCTTTCATTCTTGAAAAGGGCTTTTGTTACTTTGTAATTATTCTCAACCCTACTTACCTAATTTCCCAATGTTTAAATTAGCCTTCTAATTATTATCACTCCTCTCTCTTCGCTCTTCAAAGATTTCATTTCATTTATAAATACAGTAATGCTATATGGGCAGATTTTGCCCATGGGCTGCCCAAAATTATTTATTTTTTTATTTTTTATTTTTATATAATTATAAATATAATAAATTTAATAAATATCTTAAAATAAATTTTTTATCTTTTATTATTATATATTAAAATATATTTTTTTTATTTAATTGATTTTTTTAGTGTAAATATAAAAAAATGAAAAAAAATTTTGAAATTTTTTACAATATATATTTTATATATTATAACTAACTATAACAAATGTCAAAAAATAATTAAAATATTATTATACTTATAAAAAACAAAAATTAAGCGTTTCTGCTCATGAGTAAATTCTGCCCATTTAGAACCTCCCTTCTATATATATAAATAATTACTACATTATATTGTTTACCCAATAAAATTCACAACTAATAAAATCACAACTGAATTCTCACTCCACAACCTTTTGCCCCCTTTCCAAGGACATACAAAAGAGTATTATTTTTGAAAACTATTCATTAATGTATATCAAACAAAACAAATTAAATTCAAAACAAAGAATAAGTAAAAAATAAAATAAAAGCAAGTTCCTTACGATCTCAAATTCTCAAGCCAAATTAATAGTAATTTTCTCAACCTGGTAATTATTTCAAGTAAGAAAATTGACTGTTCTCACTTATAAATGATTGATAACATTTCAAAAGAAGTGCACAAGGGTCTCACTCAGAACAATTCATAATATTTCAATGAAAAAAATAATTTATAAATGATCGATAACATTTTCAAAAGAAGTGCGCATAATATTTGGGACGAATGTATTTTATGTGAACAATTTTGTTTTTGCAATACTTGTGGTAGAGAGTCAACACACAGGGCTCACTCAGAACCATTCATAATATTTCAATGAAAAATTTATTTTAATCGAAACAAATTTTATAATATTTGACATCATAATAAATTTTATAATATTTCAATAAAACAAATACATGTCCATGAATTACACTCACATTTATTGTCTTACTACTCGACTATATCACTAGAGCATGAGTATATATATATATATATATATATATATATATTTTTAAAACCCATTGGTATTGTATTGTTCTATTAGTCAATACCTTTTCTTCCACTTTTTGGTCTATCATATATATCTAGGGTGTTCTTGTTTTCATATACACATATACTTATATACACATACACATTTGTGAATCATTTAATTTCTCTCTCTAACTACCTACACACACAAACACACACTCTCTCTCTCTCTTTCTCAATTGATCATCATCATGGAAGATATTCCAAACTCCAATTACTTGATCAATAACACAAACACTAACAATACCAATCATGGTGGTGGTGGTGGATTCAATCTCAACCCTACAAACCACAACCCCTTCATCTCCTCTTCTTCTTCTTCATCATCATCATCACACAATATCACCATCAACCCTTATCACAATTACAACCTCAACTTCTACTTCAACAACAACAACTCTTCGTTCCGGCCGGCTCGTTGCAACGACTTCCCACCTCCGCTATCCCGCCCCCCTTCGCCGCCGCTCAAGGAGGCCCTCCCTCTCCTCTCGTCGTCCTGCGGCTCGGCCGCCGCCATGGAATTCGACATGAACATAAAGAACGCGGAGGAAGAAGATGAGGAAGATCAAGAAGACGTCGACGCAGCCGGGATGAACGAGTCGGTGACCCTCAATTTAGGGCTTTCCACCCCCAACTGCCGCAGCACCGCCGTTTTCGCCGACGTCGAGAAAGAAGATCACCAAGAAACCGCCGGAGTAAGCGTGGCGGCGTACGCGGCCGCCGCCCCCGCCCCGCTCAACAAGGGGCAGTATTGGATTCCGAGCCCGGCCCAGATTCTGATCGGGCCCACCCAGTTCTCCTGCCCCCTCTGCTTC
Organism: Euphrasia arctica; assembly: GCA_014843705.1. Classification (NCBI taxonomy): domain Eukaryota; kingdom Viridiplantae; phylum Streptophyta; class Magnoliopsida; order Lamiales; family Orobanchaceae; genus Euphrasia; species Euphrasia arctica. Next base: position 12,567 of record JACOMQ010001651.1, read on the forward strand.
AAGACCTTCAACAGATACAACAACATGCAGGTATGTATTTATGTGTGTGTGTAAATTAATTAATTAATTAATTAAAGAAATTAATTGTTGTGGTGTGTCTTTGTGATTGAGTGATTTTGCAGAAAAAGAGAAAAGCCATGATGCTTTGTTTTGTTTTTCTATTTTTCTTACATATCCTTTTTGGTGTAATTTCAACCTTTAACTTTTTTTCTTTTGTGGGATTGATTGAATTTGAGATGAGATGGGATGAGGTGTGTCCTTGATTTTAGGGTTTTCAAACATTTTTCCTTTTATGCAAATACAAATTCAATGGGGTAGCTAACCTTAATTTGTGGCTCAATTCAATTCAATCCAAAACTCGACCCGATCATTGTTTTTATCGATGCTACGTACGTACACTAAATTGTTCAATTTAGTTCAATTCAGTTCGATTCATTTTGAAGTAAAAAAGAGTACATTTTATTGTTTGTTATTAGTGTTTGTTTGAAGAAAAAGAAAAGAAGGGGGGCTTGATTTGAGTTAGCTTTAGCGTGTGATTAATAATGCATGACTTTTTGTGGGAATTTAGGGAAGCCTGCAGCATATAAATAATATAACCTGGACCAACTGATAACCTGATCAGTCCCATCTTTAATTGATTGAACAACACAAACTAAATCCATTATTATGCCTTTTGTCCTTTTTTAACTTTGTTGTTTTTCATCAATGTTGCTTCAGATTGGCAGATGGGTTTGTGTTAAAAATCTGATCATTAATTATAACACACAAGTACACTTCCTACTATGTGTGTATGTATATGGAGTAGTATATTAATTCTTTCATCAAATTAGATCACAAAAAACAATCAAATAAATAAAACCACCTAGTTCCTTTTTTACACATATACACATATAGATTATATTTAATTTTATGATCAGATGCATATGTGGGGCCACGGATCGCAATACCGGAAAGGTCCGGAGTCTCTAAGAGGGACCCAGCCGACGGCAATGCTTAGGCTTCCATGCTACTGCTGTGCACCCGGGTGCAGGAACAACATAGACCACCCGAGGGCTAAGCCTTTGAAGGACTTTCGAACCCTCCAAACGCATTACAAGAGGAAGCATGGGATAAAGCCGTTCATGTGTAGGAAATGCGGGAAGGCCTTTGCAGTGAGAGGCGATTGGCGGACCCACGAGAAGAATTGTGGGAAGCTGTGGTATTGCACGTGTGGGTCCGACTTCAAGCACAAGAGGTCGCTTAAGGACCACATTAAGGCGTTTGGAGATGGGCATGGGGCGTATGGTGTAGATTGTTTCGAGGATGACGAGCCCGCGTCGGAAGTTGAGCAGGACAACGAGATGCATGCATGATTTGTTGTGTAAAATTTGTGTGTTTTGAGACGGTCGACTTTTGATGATCAGATATTGTTTGTGTTGAGTACTTTTGATCGATCGATATATGTTGATCACATTTTGAATTTATGTATGTGTGATTACCTATTGTATACTATAATTATTTAGTTGAATCAATTATAATATATATTGCAGAAAATGTATATATGTATGTGTGTGTGATTGAGTTAGTTTGAAAAGGGGAGTTCATGGAAAAAACCCAGGCTTTTTGCACCCCTGGTGTAATAACCTTTTCCAAACAAAGATTCTGAAGAAGTCCCTTTTGAGTGATGGATGGAACTAGTACTATGTTTGATAACAATTAAGACCAACCAATCATTACTTTTATTTTTATTTATTTTCTTGTTCTTTAAAAAAAAGGGAAAGAGAGCCAAGAAAAAGATATGATCTAGGAGTATTTGAATTTGGCTTATTACATTTCCTACAGAAAATTTAATAAATCCAGTATTTTAATGATGTAATGGTTTTGTGTATTTGTAATTATTGATATGTAATCATTTTTGTGTTTATATTTTTTTTGATAAATATTTTTAATAAATAATAAAAGTACTAGTAATTGAAAGGGACACTCAAAGTGGAAAGTTTGGACCATTTCAAGGGAACGGTTGGAATTTTGATTAAAAAAAATACTAATAATCATTCTGTTCCGGATAAATGTTCATATATTTTTTATAATTTTGAAAGGATATGAAAAACGTAGCCTGCATCAAATGTTAATTTTGTTTTGTTTTCTATTTCTAATTGGTATTTTGCCAAAAAATAAATTGCAATATTTAATTTATTGCCACAACAATCACTAAGTTTGTTTTTTTGGTGCATAAATGAAGGAATTACTTAAACGTCATAAGCATGCAATTCGATAAAAATAAGTTAGATTACTTACTTGTCTTCGATGCGGAAACGTAAATCGAAAAGACCGAATCCTCTTATTGTCTTCGATGCGGAAACGTAAATCGAAAGGACCGAATCCTCTTATTGCGTGTTGCTTCTCTTGCTACGCAGTGTCTACAACACTCTCTCGATGGGAGTGTTGAATTGTTATTCACGATCTAAGAACCCAAATATATTGTTTCTGTTTATTTTTCTGTAACCTTTTGTTTTGTGTTTTTGCAGGTTTTTATGTGCGTAAATCTTAATCTGTATAATTTGTTTGTATATAACAATTATACAGAAAACCCCAAACATAACTGATATTTTGGATAATTAGGATTTATAATATATATAACATTACATAAATAATATATATATTATAAAATGAATTAAAATACTTTTATTTTAATTCTTTAATGGGTCGGGTCGAGCCCTCGGGCGACCCTAATCCTAACAATAAATACAAAGAATAGTTTTATTATTAAGAAATTGGAGTAAAAAATTCATTTTGATTATATATATGTATATTATGTATGCTTGGTTGTTTTGAAAAACAATGGTTGCACTAGAAAGTAGAAACAGTAGTTGCAGAACATAGAGGTTTGGTTTGGGAGATGAATGATGAGTCAAAACTCAAAGGGTTTGGACTGATGATAAGTCATGTCAAAATTTTGTTTTGACAGGAATATTTATATATAAGTACATGCACAGTATATATATTACATTACAGTACTGTATTATACGAGCTCAGTAAATAATTTCTTGGATATTGAATAGTAATTTGTTACATGCATTGACTATTGACCAGGGGGTTGGGTGGTTGTATAATTTTCAATGCAATTATTTCTTTTATGGAAGAATACGGCCACTGCACTCACTTCTTCACGTTTTTGCAGTTCAATTTAATGATCCTATTGTATAATATGTCATCTGCTCTCATGTATTATACTCATCGCCTCTCTATATATTTTCATATTTGTCGAACATGCTGATTAAAAAAAAAAAAGGAGATTTTTTTTTTGGTTCATTGGGTCAAGTCTCGATTTGGTCTACCAAAATGAGTCAATTTTAATTTAATCTTTTACATCATAAAAAATGTAGTCAATTTAGTCCAATTTGATCAGAAATTTTAAAATTTTCCCGGTGAATTATGTTGACCAAGTGTCACTTAGATAGAATTATGTTGACCAAGTGTCACGTAGATCTACCACGTGAACATCAACTTAATCGATTTAGTCCACTAAAAAAGGGTCGGTTACAGTTTAGTCCCTTAAATCACAAAAATAAAATCAATTTAATCTAATTTGATGATAAAATTAATTTTCACTAAAAAAATATATTGTATACATAGAGTATTTAATAAGTTCTTTTCTTTTAAAAAATATGAGTTCAACCAAGTGAACCACTTACTATATCGAGACCATTTTGTTATTATGTAGTAGTATTTGTTTTAGTTACATTGAAATATAATATTTTTTTAAATAATATTTTGAATTTAAAAATAAAATTATTTTTTATTAAGTAATTATTATTATGAGTTATTGAAAATTTTATTTATTTAAAATATATATCTCATAAAACACATTTTCAAATTAAGTATTTATATTCATTTTTATTAATTGTTTTTAATAAATTGAAATCAATAATTAATAAATCAATTATTTATTTTATGAAATCACATTGGAAAAATTGAAGTTTATGATCAAATTGAACTAATTGACTACATTTTTGTGATTTAATTAAAAGACTAAACTGAGATCGATATTTTTTTAGTGTACAAAATCGGTCAAAGTGATGCTCACGTGGCAGATCCACGTGACACTTGGTCGGCAAAATTTATCGGAAAGAAGTTTAAGTGTCGTTTTCTGGCAAAATTTTGAATTTTTCGATCAAATTTGGCTAAATTGACTATATTTTTATAATTTAAGAGAATAAATTGAAACCGATTTTTTTTAGTGGACAAAATCAAGACTTAACCCCTTTTAAGGGACCAACAAAAGTATTCTCGACTCGGTACTCTAAATAAATTATCAAACAAATTTTAACAGTTATAAAATTTTAAACATCTTATAAGTTGTTTTAAAAAACTTAAGAACTCTTAAACACTCTCTCAAAGTAACAATTATAATCATATTAACTTCTTTAAAAAAATAAAAAAGCTGTCAGAGGCAAATAGAATGAACATGATTGAGGACAAAATTGGAAGTTTGTCTTTTATTTATGTTTGCTTTTGACTAAAGGTGAAAGACAGCATCAATTAAAAGGAGATTGTTTGCTTTTTCTTTGTTAATTTTTAATTTTTAATTTTCATCTGAATATTATCGTGAAACCTCTCAAAAAAAGAAGAAGTAAGAATCGAGACCGGAGTAATTTAATTTATTATATAGTTATTTTTACTATAGTAATTAATTTTGTTTGTTACATAAAAGTCAATTTGCATTCTTTGTAATCCAATATGACTAGAGGCTCATCTCTGCTGGTAAGCTGATCTCAAGAAAGTATAAACTGCAAAACCAACCCCACATAAATACATACAGTATATTAGTCAATAAGCCCTTGAGGTAATTACCAAACGACCCCTCGAGGTTTGCGTTATTTCCGAGTTTACCTGGCTGACATGAAAGCCATGCCGAAGAACACAGCCTTGACGGCTTGCTTTTGCCCGGCGTAGTCAAATGCCAACGGCAGCATTTCATGCAAGGTCAGAAAAGCCATCACACCCCCAACTGGAAATTGATTAAACGAAACATCGTAAATCGTATAGTTTTATCATTTATGCTCTTATAGTTTAAACCCGTGTTTGACCATTTGGTAAATACCTGCTCCAAGGAGGCCCTCGAGAATTTCAGGACTTACGCTGCTGGGAAATAGGTAGGCTGCAAAATCAATTTCAGAATTTTGAGCCTCAAAACGTTGAAATTGACTTTCGACAATCTATCTATGACAGAACTCAGGGAAACATACCTACGATGATTACGCCTAGGGGCTCGGCGAGACCAGAAAGCGTAGCCAACTTAAATGCTTGCCATTTGCTTAAACAGAAACAAAAGTAAACCCAACAACAGGCATGAAAAATATGCAAGTATTATGAAAATCGGTCTGTCTAAATAAATAAACAAAGCTACTAAACATATATTCCTTCATACCTGTGTGTGGCGAAATAAACAGGAAGTGCAACGGCAACACCCTGTAAAATATATAAAATGTTCGTATAAGACTATAATATGATATTGAAGGAAGATAGATTATCTACCTCTGGGATGTTGTGTAAAGCAATAGCCAGTGCCAAGTTTAGACCAACGCGTAATCCCTGAGATAAACCAAAAAAAAAAAAAAAACTTCTTACAATCATAAGTAGATATTCACCCAAAAAAACGGCAGAGGAATTACGAAAGAAAATTTTATTACCAATAGCAGAAGAGAGAAATTACCTTCATTGATCCGAGGAACACTGCCATTCCCTCGGGGAAATTATGCAAACTTATTCCTACAAAATGGGTAACATTATTAGTTACCATGATTGGAATTTATAAATTAGCACCTCAAACAGCGGAGTTTCCGATAACGATTTAGGGGGATGACGAAGATTCATTACACCTTGCTAGTTTCACTTTCGAAGATCGTTAAAAGTTACATTCATATTTATAGACTTTTTATGCTGATACGAACATAAAGGCTTTACCTATTGCTGTGATAATACCACTATACAATACTTGTCGTCTATGCTTTTTCATCATATCCTTCCCTTGTTCATCCCCACTTTTCTGTTTCGAGTCGCAAAACATCAAATAATAATCATAGTAATAATAATTCATTGGCAATATTAACCCTCACCCTTTTGCTTTTCACATCAGAAACGGGAGCTAGAGTTGGTTCCGGTATAAAATTGGCAATGATCGCAAAGAAAATTATGCCCCCAAAAAACTGCAAGGCCATTTGATTTATGACGTCAATTAGCGGGAAAAAATGTACTACTTAACATAACAAAAATGAAGTGATTTAAAAGGCTTCACCCAGAGATTTCCCCTTAAGAAGCCGATGGAATTAATGGCATTATGAGCCAAATCTAAGAAAGATATGCTCAGCATAAGCCCGGCAGCAAAACCCTGATCGGAAAAGATTCTATCAACACCATTTTATTTTTACTGATATAAATCAAACTAGTGCAATAATAATAACCAAAACAAATGCAAGTTTGAGTCTGGATCGAAAGGCATTGACAGCAGGAGAAGTGAGTAATGTAGTATATTCTGAATTGCTTCTAATTACCTGTAAAAGCCCGAGCATCTTCAGGTTCGGAGTCGGATTAATGACAACAAATAACGCACCTATTAAAAAAGAAACAGGGAGCTTGAATTCAAGTTATCATGGTTGAAAGCTTGATTATTTCCAAGAACAAATAACAATTAGACACTCAGATTCTATATTCTTCACCATACAATACATTTATTCGGAAAACGGAAATATCCAACAGACATGGTTTTGTACATCCCAACATGAGATTACTATGTAAATTTTCAAGCACAAACATAATTCTGGCAATTAACATTAAATATAAATTTAAAAAAAAAATCACTGACCAATGGAGGTACTCAAACCACCAAGAAGTGACAGCCCAAGCGCAACCAAAACTTGAGAGTCCATTAAACCCATCAGCTCCAAAACCCCTTAGTAATTTTACACAATATTTTTTTAAAAATTTAAAAAACCTTGAACCCCTTTTACACCAAGAACTCAAAGCTTTTAAAAGATTGCTGAAATTGATTAAGAGATATTTCTCACAGTGAGTAAGCAAACCATTAATTAGAATAAAAGAAATTATGAAATAAAAGTGAATGTGATTGTTGGGTTCTTGAAAAAGAACCCTTTTTTAATAGTGCCGAAGCAAGAATCAATGAAGGGAAAAGATGGGTTTTCGAAGAACACGCAGTTCACGAAAGGTTAGGAAAGGGTTTTCGCATTGGCATCTCCATTTTCTTGTTGTTGCATTTTTTGCCAAGTTTTTTCTTTTTTTCTTTGTTCCGGAAGAGGTTGTTTCATACTTTCATTTCATGTTTAGAATTTGGAATCTACATATCTGAAATTATGGGATTACTCACGGTAGTAATACTTGGATTTTATTTAATTGGAAAAAAATCGTAATTAAAATTTTGATAATAATGATGTATCAGAAAATGCATCACTTAATTTTCAACATCGTAGAATAATACTATGAATAATGAAGTAGTACAACATGATTATAATGATTATCAAGATTATACATGCTTGTATCATTCTTCACCTATATCATCATTCCATTTTTAACCTCATTTTATATTTTCATTCCTACCACCAATTTCATTTCATTCATCATATATTTTCATTCCTACCAAAAATATCATTTCATTCATCATCACACATCACATGGTGTGTTTGAAATTAATTAAATTCTTTGATGAAGGAATCAAATACAAAGATATGGATAAAATTTAAGTGACAAATTATTTAAAATTAAGAAACTGAAACGAAAGTATGAGAAAGTACAAATTATATACAAGAGAAAAAATGAGTATCAAATAATTGTTTACCATTTAAAAAAAAGTGAAAAATAACATTCTTGTTAGCAACACTAGTTAGATCAATGAGTAACACTCATCGTACATATGCCTTGTGTGTTCCCTCATCGTTATTAAAAAAAACTGCTTACATAAACCTCGTACAATATATAGATATCTTTTCACATGGCTACTTTGTGGCTGTTGTTTCATCAACCTCATACCATATGTAGATTGAACACATTTCCATCACACAAAATACAATTCGCTAGAATGTAAGATAACAAACGCTTGCAATCACACAAACACGAACACAAAAAAATGCCAATGTTAGAAGCCGAAACAGCAGTACCAGCTGCACCGTCTGATGATTTTCAACCCGGAAAATATGAAGTCACCGAGATCACTGTTCGAACCTCAGATCCCTCGAAACCACCCACAGAACTATTCATAATCGCACCTCTCTCAAAAGGTGCCTATCCTGTGCTCCTCTTCTGCCATGGTTTCATGCTTGCAAACACCAACTACACCAACCTGTTGCAGCACATCGCTTCCCATGGCTACATCGTCGTTGCTCCCAAGGTAATTAATTCCACACGCTCCTTTATGTATATGAACTAGTGTTGAATACTCAAACTACGTTCAAAACTATTTTTCTCGACCTCTGAAGTTCCAAAAAAAAAAAAAATTGCAATTCTGAATATTTACTAGCAACTTGAGCCCTGTTTTCTCTCAATATAACCACAATATATGTCGACCTATGGATCAGTTCTATGGACAAATGTTGATTTCCATTCTAAAGGAAGTCGAGAAAGCCGAACAAGTAACACAATGGCTTTCGACAGGCCTCCCCCTTGTCCTACCTGAAAAGGTCAACGGAAACCTCGAGAAATTGGCTCTCTCCGGACACAGCAGGGGTGGAAAGACCGCATTCGCACTGGCGTTACGGAAAGTCAATCAGAAGTACCGCAAAAACAACGGGCCCACGAGGGACAACACAACCACCCCCATCAAGTTCAAGGCCCTAATAGGAATAGACCCAGTGGCGGGCCCCTCCCCGTCTTGCCTTTGCATACCCAAGATCCTACGATATATCCCCCGCAATTTCGACATATTTATCCCTGCGTTGGTGATTGGATCCGGTTATGGAAGCCAATCGTTGGGCTTGATCCCAGCAGTTGCCCCTGACGGGGTCAATCACTCTGAGTTCTTTAACGAGTGCAAGCCACCCGTCTGTTATTTTCTTGCCAGGGATTATGGTCATTGTGACATGATGGATGATAAGTTAGATTTAACTGCGAGCTTCATAAGGAGCATATGCAAGAGTGGGACAGGTTCCAGAGATCTCATGAGGAAAGGTGTTGGGGGTCTTGTGGTTGCTTTTCTCAAAGCTTATTTGGGAGGTGGTGGTAAGGATGATCTCGATGCCATTGTCGAGGATCCGAGTATTGCACCTGTAACTCTTGACCCGGTTATTTATCTGAAGGAGTGAAGAGAGGAAAAAGGGGCTGTGTGTGCTAGAGAATGTTACCTTAAGCTAATAAAGTGAGAATGTTTGTACTCAGTAGTCAGTACTCAAGAATCTTATAATACTGATGCGATCAAGATGACGATCGAACAGTGCATATTTACGGCAACTAGACAGAGAATAACAAAGCTCGTTAGGAATGCAACTTATGCATCACTATCTTCACACCACTGATCCTATAAAGATCACTTCTTTTTCAGGGCAATTAGAACACAAAACCAACTCAATCAACTGTGTTTTGACTTTTGATTCCGAGACACAAATATTGAAACAACTATATAGATCATACTGCACTGATTTAAATTCAATGACAAGTAAAATTACCTGATCGAACGAACAGCACATCTCGCCTTTGTGGATCCAAGCTCTTTAGTCTTGGCCTTCTCCTTCCTAATTTCATCATCCACCGAGTGGCCCTCTCGGAAGAGCTGCCATCGTATTTGACCAGAATATAATTGCATACAATAATTTCCTATTTGTATTTTTTCAAATTTTTTGTTCACATTCAGGGTTTGTTCATATTCATCAATAATTCATAATGAAAAAACATAAGAGTAGAATAAGTGCAAGAAGATGACATATAATAGCACACAGTACAGTATAACCCTAACTACACATTTAGGGCCAAAATCAAAATTCTCATTACAGTAATAATAAGAGCAATAATTTATCTACGCAAGGGCAACAACTGCGAGGAGGAACGAGAAGCAAACGAAGGCAATGGGGCAGCTCGTCACGATCCCGGCCCCGGTGATTGGCCCCGGCGCCAGCGCCGGAGAATCGCTATCGGTATCTTGCGCATTGACTGCGGCGGAAATGAGAGACAGCACCATCACGAATACGGTGAAAAAAGCAGCTTTGGAAATTCCCATTATTAGAAATAGTATTCTGTCGAGAGCGAGAGATGGAAATGCAGAAGAGGAGCTGCTGCTTTGTAGGGGGTTTGATGCCTTGATGGAGATGATGAAAGAAGGGGGTGTACTTATAGCCGTTGGATGAGATTAGAGTCTTTTTACTGTGTCCAACGGTTGGATTTTCGTGATTGGATACGATTTGATTTTGGTTAATTATTTTGTCTCTTTTTAACTTTTGAATAATAATAATAATGTTGATAATAAACGTTCACATAATGATGTGAGCTTTTTGATTTTGGTAAAATAAAAATAAATTAAGTGGTTGAATTTCATTCAAATTTAATTGAATTTTAGGTGAATGCGAGTTTTTCATGATGTTAATTACTAATTAGTCAAAAAAACAAAAAAGGAGTTTGAATTTTTTATTTTGTTTTTGGTAAATGTAAGAGTTTGAATTGTTGAAAATAAAAGTTTTAGTATAAAGTAAATTAAGCAAGCCGTGATTGGTGGTTGAATATATATATATATATATATTTAAGTTGTTAGTCCAAAGTGGAATTAAGTATCCAAATAAAAATGCATGCAATTGTGTAATATGATTTGTATTTTGACTTGTGGGAGAAAAAGCCAACGAATATTGAATATTGAATATTGAAATGCATACTCTACTTGACATAATAATATGTTTTGTAGACTTTTTTTGTTTTTCAAGATTTGGTAACATGGCTCTTTGAATATTTTTTTATTATACTTTCATCATAAGTGTTTTTTAACGTTTGTTTAGTGCAACCATTCTTACCTTCTACATTGTACAATAGATTTGTATATTCTCAATATTTGGTCTTTCGTTTCCCTAAATAGTCTTATTTATCAAGTTGTTTCTACAAATAATAAAATATACTGTAGTATTTTAATAAAATTGCTATATATTCCTTCAAATAGCTAGTTCAAAGGAAACATTTGTAAGCATGTTAGCTAGTAAAGGACACTGAAAAAAAATACCTATATATATTGCGCAAAAAAAAAAATATAAATATATTAAATAAAATTTTATTGTGCTATATATACTAAATAAAATTATCTATATATACTAAATAAAATTTTATTGCGCTGAAAAAAATATCTATATATATTAAATAAAATTTTATTGTTTATAAAACAAATCGTAAATTAACTATTTTTTTAATTTAACCCATTTTCAAAAGTCCAATTTTCTATTCTAACATATTTACCTCAAATAAAAAAAATTACATTAATAAGTTATATGTACAATAATTGTAAAAACTCAATTTTCCAAGTAAAAACTCAATTGTCCAAATACCATTCACGGTGAAAATCTACAAATCACCACCGCACTCACTTCAACACTTCCCACTGGCTCTTCGAGAAGAATTCTCAAGCTGCACTACAGAGAGTGCACAAGTAAGAGAACTAAACCGTTAAATTTTCGACACCAAATTAGGTTTTTACATTTGTTTTTTTTTATTGTTTTGTTCAATGTTGCTTAATTGTTTTTGCATTCTTTGATTCTTTTGTTTATTTGTGAAACTAATGTTCACAAATTTTCAATGTTGCTTAATTGTTTTTGCATTATGTGATTTTTTTGTTTATTTGTGAAAATAATGTTCACAAATTTGTGTATAAAATTGAAGGTTTAAAACTTGTATATTGGACAAAAGTCACAAAACTGTATTTGATACAAGTTCTAAGTTCACATCACTGGAGTTTGAATTTGGGAGTTGGTTTAGAGCCTTGGATTGTTGGACATTTGGCTCATCCTCGATTGAATTTCTGGCTCCGCCCCTGCTGTGTAGTTCTTCCTAGTTCAACATAGAACCACGTTGTTCTTGTTTGAACTACGTTGAACTATACACTGTTTTGTAGTAACTTCATGTTTTATGTTTGTATGTTTTTCTATTCATTAATTCATAAAAGTCTGCTAGGTCAACGTAGAACGAGCTGTGTGAACTGCGTAATTAACAAGTGGCTCAATGCGTTACTGCGGTTCATCAGCGTGGGACAAGCAGACTTAGGCTCTACAAACATCATGGAGTTGCATCAGTGCGTCAACGTGGAACAGGCTATTTCATCAACGTGGATCAGAGTGAATTGCATGTTACACCAACGCACTACCAATCAGAGAGTTCAAGGCTTACCGTGAAGACCTTGAATCAGAGCTAACACTTTGACGGACGCGGTGCAAGCATAGCTACACATAGAGCTGGACGATTGACTGTTAAGGAATGAAGTCAGCTATGAGTGTGACTAGAAGACTTCGCTAGAAGGATTTTAGTTCAAGGAAAAAGGCTAAGTATACCAGCTATGGCCGCCACGAGCTCGAAGCACGAAGACACGCTAGTGTGGCAGTGCGTAGAGATGGGTTCGTCAAGTACGGAAAAATGGAATCTCGAATATTCCATGAAGATGCTTTGGGCTCGGCCCATTAAGCGTGAATTCCGGAAACCCTAATTCTCGACACCTATAAATAGAGGGTTGTTGGAATTCACTATTTAAGCATTGATTTGACATATTCTAGAGAGAGAAATATTGTAGACCGAGAGACTTCGCTAGTAAGCTCCGATCATACCCTCTGTTTAGTTTTTGTAGTACGCGTCGCTAGATTAGTGCTACCTAGACTTAGTTTTTGGTCGTGTGACTTTTCTACAAGATTCGCTAGAATTTTGTAAATATTTTTATAAAGTGGTTCCACCCTTTGTTAGAAACCGCTTCATCTAAAAGCTCGAACTGTTAGAGAAGTTGGGCTTCTTTACATTTATATTAATGGGTCGAATATATTCTCCAATACTCCCCCTCACTTGTGGGCCGATTTCAACCTCTTTGGGGAGGCCCAACAAGTGGATAATTAATTCGGGTGGAGTCGCTCATGGCGGGAGTCGAACCCAAGACCTGCCACAAGGCTAGGCTCTGATACCATGTTAGAAACCGCTTCATCTAAAAGCTCGAACTGTTAGAGAAGTTGGGCTTCTTTACATTTATATTAATGGGTCGAATATATTCTCCAATACCCTTTATAAGATTAATACAAGTTTACTTTATAGAATCTCAAATTGTGTTAAGTCTTTGTACTCTATCCTTCACACTCTAGTGGTAGGTAGAACCAAGTACAATTTACACAATTTCAGAGCAATCAAACACAACTAAAAAATTGAAAATGAGAAACAATAAACAAATATGACATCGAAAATTATACTGATCCACCTCTTAAGGCCGCAACGAGTATTCTACGAGATACACTGAGTCATTACACTGAGCTCCCGAGAATTAATATCACTAGAATTCTAAGTCCCACGAAGTTCTATAGGACACTCACGACAATCTAACTCATCCAAGACTAAGTACACAAAATTAATATTAACGAGACTAGTTTACAGGATTAGCCCTTGAATTGTCTCCAACTCCTTCTTTTGACGACCTCCATCTGCGCTCGTATTCCATTGGCTTCGTCGGTTTTGTTCCGCTCCACAAGTCTAACACTAACAACCACGCTTGTATAGTAGTATATTTTTTGGGCATAAGAGATTAGAGTATAGAGTAGGCTAATTGTTATCAGAAAAGAATATTCTTGAATTTTGATATTTATATTTATGTTAATAAAACCCACCCAAAAAGCAATTCCTTATAATTAATTGTTGGCATTTATATTCTTTTCCTGGCTTGGTTTAACATGCACGTTTGTTTCTCAATGATTTTCACACCTATAAAAAACACTCTCAATATAATTTTTAAATAACCAAAAGTTTAGAAGATGGAGAATGAGAAAACGGGATGCACATCTCCCCTCGAAATCGAAGGCCCTATCTTATGCGTCAATAGCTGCGGCTTTTTCGGCAACCCCACGAACATGAACATGTGCTCACAGTGCTACAAAGATGCAGTTTTTAAACTCGAACAAATCAAGCCATCTGCATCCTCGATCGAGCAGCAGGTTGTAAGCAGCAGGGAGCGGGCCATCAATGTATCTCAGCCGTCGAAATCCGTTGATGAGATCTTCATGAAGAACAGATGCACCGCTTGCAAGAAACGGGTCGGGCTCACGGCTACTTTCAAGTGTCGTTGTGGCGATCTCTTTTGTGGGTCCCACCGCTACTCGGACAAACACGAATGCCCGTTCGATTATCGCACGGCCGGTCGGGATGCGATAGCCAAGGCGAATCCGGTCGTCAAGGCAGAAAAGCTCGATAAAATCTAGAGACTGCTGCATGTCCGGATAATCAAGAGATTATATATCTCTAATTGCTATTTCATTTAATTTATTTAAATAATGTTCGCACTTCAATATTTAAGAAAATAATTGAACACTTAATACCTTTAAAATATAATTATATAATAAATTTGATATCACAAATTAATTTTTATTTTTTATCTTAAATTATTTTTATTACTGATCTGTCTTATATTATACTGTAATAACAATACACTAAATAAAACATTTCGTCATGAACATACTCAATTAAGTACTTTACATTTTTTTTATTCCTTGTGGTGTTCGTAGTCCGTAGATCTATAATGATTCTTCGACGGTCATATAGATAGAAAATCGGTTTTTTTTAACCATTTAACTAATTTATAGTGATTTTGATTTTTGAGAAAAACTAGTTAAAACATTATTTTTGAAAATTTCCTTGATTTTTATAATTGATGTGTTTTTTAATTAGGTTTTGTTATTTTAAACAACTCTTATATTATTAATAAATATAAGGTAAAACATTTAATAATTAAAAAAAATCTAAATATATTTAAAATGTAGTTTTTATTATAGATAAAAATTTAAATATAAATATAAATTAGGATATAAAATTATTTAATAGCTTTCATTTTTAAAATGAAAAATAAATTATATTATTATATTTTTGATATCTGAAGTTCCATATTATAACTGTTGTTTTATGATGAACTTCAACTCAGGGTTTTAGAATGATTTTTTATACAAATCCAAATATGGTTTTAGAATGATTTTTTATACAAATCCAAATATGTTTTGTGATGTTTTGTGCTTATAAAGATTTCCTCTATCCTCATTTTTTGAAATGTTGATCAATAAAAAAATAACAAATAAAAAATAACAAATTTGTTATTTATAATTGGAAAAAGGAAGTTTATATTATATTTCACAAACATATTTCTTAATTTGTTTTTAGAGAATTAATAAGATTTTACCAGTCACATTTTTGTGAGTCCCAGCTTTTAAGACATTAAGGTCTAAAATAATTAAAAATAATTAAAATAAAATTTCAAAACATATATATAATAAACATTAAAAAAACTACCCACGAGTTTTTTAAATAAATTTTATTTCTAATTTAATTAATTTTCTTTCCTATTATAAACAAAATTGTTACTATCAAATAAAAAAATCTTTGCTATTTTAAAAATTGTAAGTACAATGATTAATTCATAAATAAATAAATAAATAAATAAATAAATAAATAATTTCAAACCAAAT
>JACOMQ010001652.1:0-28209 GCA_014843705.1 Euphrasia arctica
GACCGAAACCATACTCAAACTCAATAAAACATAAAGGGTATTATCCCACTTATTAGACATCAAACTATAATTCCAGTGCAAGAAGCTATGTACATTCGTCTTGAACTCATTGGCAAGAAGCTACGCATGTTCGTCTAATCATCTTGAACTGGTGATAAATAGTGGGAGAGCAAGATGATATTTGGTGGTCTTTGAAATCATTCTGTAGAAATAAACATATTATATGGAACAAATTAACATAATTTTGTAGCAACAAACATATGAGCAATAAATCAAAAAAATTCAAGAATCAAAAACTCGAGCAATTTAAATTACACACGCATTGACATAAATACACATACACAACATCGTGTCATGGAAAAGCGGCTTGCGAGGGATGATCTGACTATGGACTATGGCCCACATATTAGTGATGAGTAAGATTTAATGCACAAAATTCCATTTGATTATATATTTAAATAAAAAAAAGAAAATATTGAATGTCAAACATACGAAAAAATCCAACATCTCCCGAATAAAGATGTTAATTTAGGTAACTTATAGCTGTGTCAAAAATTGTGATTATTGATGTCAGGTATCGACTCCGAGAAAACCTACCGCGATGTGTTTCCATAGGTTATGCATGTGAGAGTGTTTGCCGAAGGCAACTCCGAGAAGACCAACAATCGAAATGAGAAAAAAATCTCTACATAATAGAAATATTTATATTACAATAAAATGAAATAATTAATTTATAAAAGTGAAATCAAAGATTATAAGAAGAATTAGATATTAAAAATAAAAATAAGAAAATAAATATGACACTAATTAAAAATAAATATGACACAAATTTAATTACTTTTGAATCTGCAAAAAAAAAAAAGTTGTCATACATTTATTAAATCAAAACACAAAAAATATGATGAATCGAAAAAAATAGATTAAATCAATACCTCACATTCAAATTTCTTAAAAAAATGAAATTAGCTGCACATAAAAAAAACATTAGTAACAAACTATCAATTAGAATAATCCAATCATACAAAAATATTTCATAATACCTACATTGCTCCCTACAAAAAAAATAAAAAAAATAGAGAATTCAAATGAACAATACTTACCGTGCTCCCTGCAAAAAAAAAATAAGCATCACCAAAAAATATATATTTATTAATACGTAAAAAATTAACCAAAAAGAAATCCGAAAGATAGGTAGCAAATGAATGAAGATAATACTTTTATAGCATTAGATTTGAATTAGGGTTAGTTAATTATTATTATGATTTAAATTTGAATAATAATTTAATAATAACCGAAAATTCAAATATGGCAATTTAATTTAAATTTTGCATGATTATAGTAATATTTAATATGGTATAATATCAATTTATTTGGTTTCTTAAAATAAAGATATGATTGATTAATAATTCAAACAATATTATTATTTTTATTATTATATTATTTATATTATTTTCCTATTTCCATAATTAGAGATGGAAATAGGAAAATAAGTATAGAAATGATAACGTATATTGAAATAACTAATTTTAAATTTATTTGACAAATTTATAATCTAATTAAATAATTATAGATTTGAAATTTACGTAAATAAAAATATTTAATATTTAATTATATTATATTCCCAATAAAATGTTTAGTAATTGAGTAGTATAGGATTTAAATTAAAGTATTTTTATTTTTTAATTTTTATATTCAATTCGGGAATATAATTGATAAATTGGAAAAGTTAAAAGAAAGTATATAATTAATAAATTGAACAAAATATTATACTAATTGAAAACATTGTTACCGTGAATAAAAATTATGATTTTTTTTAAAATTAACTCAAATATGTATAATATTTAAAATTAAGAATCGTTATTAGTATAAGCTTACTAAATTTAAGAAATTGAAGAATCCGCCATAAATATTAATAGTCCTTAATATATGATTTCCATAAATAACTAAATTGTCCACATAAGATGTCTACATAATCAAATTGGATAAATTATTTATAGTAAATGGTCAATTAATATAATTGAGAAAATTAAGGAATTGATTAGTAAAAATAATTAGATTAATTTCTCGGTTATAAAAATGTATTTATGGAAATTGTAAAATATAATGAATATGAAATTATTATGTAATTAATTGAATTAAAAACCACATCATAATAAATAATAAAGCCACATAAGAATTATAAAGCCACATAAGAATATCTTGTCCAATCAAAACATTGTTTGTGCCACGTAGTGTGAACATGCTCATTTTTTATAGTGTAATTTTCTGTGTTCACACTTGCCACGTGAGATCAGCACAGTCTGGATTTATATATTAAATAGATAAATAGATAGAAGAAGGATTAAAAAGGAGATTTCAAATTTTCCTCGGATTAAAATTTTCCTAATAAATATTGATTTTTAATCACCCTTGATAATAATTACTAGCAAACCCTAATAATAAATTCAATTGAAAATCGCGCATGTAAATCGTGCAATCCTGCTTCGTATTTCTATGCCAAAATTCTTGATCCAATGGGGAGTAAATGTAAATCATACACTTCGCAAATAACCTACCAAGGTTGGAGGAAGAGAACGGATATATACTTACGCTATCAATCAAAAACTACTTAATTATCACAAACTACTTGCCGAATAAAAAATTAAATTGAATAACGTAATTAAGATAAGGAATAAAATATTTATGTAATAGAAGAAGGATTAAAAAGGAGATTTCAAACGGATTAAAATTTTCCTAATAAATATTGATTTTTAATCACGTACCCTTGATAATAATTACTAGCAAACCCTAATAATTATTCCCACCTTATAAATAGCTGCATGTGTCTCAATAACTTGAGGTCTTTGGTTCGAATCCCAAGACATTGTAATTGACCTATACAAAAAAAAACTCGATCGTCATTCAATCAAACCCTGGAGATCGATCGAAAGACAATGGAAGAGTTGCCTGAAACCCTAATTCATCATATACAATCTTTCCTGAGCGCCAAAAATGCAGCCCAAACATCGATTCTCTCCAAATCATGGGGCAGCGCTTGGTCGACTCGCCCGACCATCGACCTGGACTTCTCTGAATATCATCCTAGACATCATCATGAGGATCAACTCTGTGAGTTCGCGAAGAATACGTTTCGAAGGTACGATGAATCCAACCTTAATATAAACACTTTCCGTCTATGTTTGAAAGATGAATGGTATGTTCGTTTGGGCTTCGCCGAAAAGTGGACTTGGAAAGCATTGAAACTTGGGGCCACCGATCTCACTCTCCGCCTTCCTAATTCAGACATCGCTACCACATTTACCGACAAGGTCAATGCAGGGTCCGAAAACGTTGTCAAGTTATGTCTGCAAAGTTTGAAGATTATCGATGGATTGAAGGTATTAAAATGTACCAGCCTAATTAAGTCTCTCACCTTAAGCAACTTGACTATGAATACCAATCAATTTTTTGACATATTATCATGCTTCCCATTGATTGAGTATTTGTCCTTGTCCGATATTCAAACTACTTATGCACATGACCTAGATATTGTCGATACTCGTCCTCCGCCAATCATCCAGCTCCTTAAACTAAGGTCTCTAGTTTTGTCTGAATTTGAATCCCTATTCCAAATGAAAAGAGTTTTTTTGGACGACTTGTCGTTAAAGTTTCCTAACCTCAAAGACCTAACCCTAGTATTAATAATTTCACATGACGTCATAGGAAACATTTCGAGTGCTACACTAGAGACTTTAAATCTTAGGTATGTGGATGACGATGAGAGAGATATTGCTCGTAATACTACTGTTTCATTTGATGTTCCGAGTATTCGTAAGTTTACATTTGATGGTTCGTGCATGCCCGAGCTGTGTTTTATTCCAACACCACGCGGTCAATGGGACTCGTATGTATCGATAAGGAATCATCACGGTGATATGAGTAATACGTGGTTCTACGAGTTGAGTAAATTCGTAACAAAGTTGAAAGTGGTGTACTCGTCGAAAATACATCTCTGTCTCCGTCTGAATTTTAATGTAGGTTTCGATTACGTGGTGGGAGAGGTCGATGGTTTGCATGTGTTTGAAGTAGATGAGCTGACTTTGGACATGAAGGATCTTCCGTCTTTTAGTTGTTACGCTGTTTTGGATGGTTTGTTTCGAATATGTCACCCGCAGATGATGAAGATGCGTGGTGAGGATGACGTTGGGAAGAATAATAATAATAAAAGAAATAATGATTTGCTTATTTGTCAGTTAATTGAACAAGGAATGCAATTGAAAAGCGTGTTGCTGATCCCAACCCAACTCATGTATGGTTTGCGCAATCTCGAGGAATTAGATGCACAACAGCTCTTTGATGGGGTGTGGAAATCGCAGCCTTTGGGTTGTATATTAGATGATTTGCAAAGAAGATTTCGTTTCCATTTGAAATGGAAGCCGTCTCCTAATAATAAATTCAAGAGACGACGTCTTGACGATGATGACATGCACAATTGAAGTAGCTAGTAGAAAATTCAGTTAGGTCTGACTAGGCATTCGTTTTGAAATGGACATGAGTAATATATAGTTGATCTATCAAATGTGAGTTTTTGGTGTTGAATCTATCACGACAAACAATTAAATTCTGCGGACATGCCTTTTCAAACGAACTCTCTTTGGATTTCTAGTGGTAAATTTTTAATATTTGGTTATAAAATTAATTCAAATTTAAAATTAATTGATATGATTTTTTTTAATGAAATTCAAAAGTAATTATAAAATTTCATTTCATCAAAATCTAATTTTGAATCAGAGAAAGAGAAAAAAATGTTAAAATAAGTAAAGTATATAGTATATCATTTGAATTAATTAATTTTTCGAGAGACATGACAACGACTACACATGCGCGTCCATCCATAATTAGGTCATATTAATTTTTACTAGTGGACTTAATTAAGTTTGAATTGCACTCCTTTTTTGGTGACCAATTAATAGTGGTTGAATAAATGTTAAAGCTTAGACTTGAAATCAGATAGGAAGTTTTTTTTTTTTTTTTTTCCTGAAATCATGTTAGTGTTGTACTTTGCAAGAGTTCATATTACCTGGTCTAACATCTTGACTCGGATTCTCCCATGCCACGTAAGAGTATCTTACGTGATCAATGCAGTATCATATCAAAATGTAATAAAACGTTATTATATATTTTTATTTATTCAAAAGCTACATACACACAAAAACAAGAAAAAGGATATTGCATGATCACAAGCCGATCAGCATGGCAAACGAGAAAGAAAGAAGAAAAACATATCAAAACATGATTAGAAAACCATAATACATAATTAATTATTATATAGTATATATTATTAATGCTTCTTATTTTTAGATGATGCTAAGTAAAAGTTGGCTATGGTCCCATTAGCACACTTAGGGAAAAATCCACCACACTTTTTCGCCTTTCCCGACCCATAGACGATGCCAAGGATCTGGCTAGGGTTTCGACCGTAAGCGAGCGAATACACATCGCCCGCAAGCACATTCCCGGTAACTTTTCCCTCGGCGCCTTTTGATTTGTTGACTATTATGCCCTCGTCTCTCCACACTTTGCCCCCGAGCTTGTTCCTAAGGTTCGAAATATTGACCGTAAAATTTGCCACGGTGTAGTTGTAACCCGGTACCGTCAACTCCGCTTGTTGAAAGAGTAGAGCTCTGATAATCGCATCTTGACCCGATTCCACGCCCAAAAGCCCCGCCACCAACTACAATATATATAGTCGGTGATCATTATCGATAAAATTATATATGAATGTCGATTTATAACTACTTAAATGATCGATAGATACAAAAAAAATAAAAAAAACAAAAAAAAGGTTACCGATTTAAATTTAGAATGTTGGAGATTTTTTGCTGCCCCGACGTATCCGGTCAGTCCAACATTAGGAATCAAATACGACGCGATCAAGAAATTGATTTCGTTCGCGTAAGGATTGAAAGGCGGGGATAGGTGTACCCCAAAAGCGCTATTCATGATATTAGCGAATGTCGTCGCACTCAAATTTAGTAACGGTCGTGGAAATCCGTCTTTCTTGTCTATCGCAGCTTTTATTATGGAGTATGTTATAAATAATTTCTACATATATATATAATTTAGTAACGGTCGTGGAAATCCGTCTTTCTTGTCTATCGCAGCTTTTATTGCCCTAAATTATATATATATGTAGAAATTATTTATAACATACTCCATAGTAATATACTATATACTACTCTCTCTGTCGCATGCATATTGTTAGTGATCGATTAACATGGGACAGATAGATCATTATTAAAACTAACCTCAAATGTCCGACTTCTTGCCAGCCGAATTGTTCGATTATGTCTTTTGTTCTCGAGTTGGAGAAATTAACCTTCATAGGACCGATAGGCGATGGGCCCCCCATTGTGAGATTCTTGTCGACTACGTCCAAGCCATGGCCCAACGCGCCGAATAAGAAAAATTCCGTTTCCAAGTACTCCAAATTCAAAGCTAGGCCCACGTAATCGGGATCGCTAAAATTTGATGTTGCGGCATTGCCGCCACGGAGGTGGAGGAGGAGGAGGAGGAAGGCGGCGAGGGCGGCGGCCATGGTGTTAGAGGTTTTGAGTATTGATAATAGATATAAAAGTGAGTGTGAAGTGAATTGATGTGTTGTGTTCAATTCTTGATCAACATATTTATAGTGTGAATGTTACCAAAATTAAGTTAACTTTGTCTTAAAGTTTATTTTATTTTTATATATTGTCAACAATTACGACCACGCCACTAGTCTGACCAATGATAAATATTATTAGACGAAGAATAATTCATATTTCATATCAAACTTTATAAAATAATTAATAAATAAACTAATCATATAAAGGATTATAAATTGTACATAAATAAGCAAGCTTTTTGCATAAAAGTTTATATATATATATATATATATATTTGATTTTGATATTATGATAAAAATATTAATAAAAAATATTATTATTTTAATTTATTGAAGTAAATTTTATTTTTATTTTATTTTAATTTAGAAGTATAATTGTCTTATTGTGAAAGTTGTTTTTAGAAGAATCGGAATGAAATTTATTATGATTTTGTTTGTAACATGCTAATTGAACATTTACATTTTAATTGAAAATATTATTATCGTTTACTTATTATTGCATGCTTGTTGACCGACCGAGGATCAATATAATCTAATTGGACTGATATATTACGCGTATTATATTTTTTCGTAAATTAGAATGTAAGAAAAAATTATAAGAAGCATGCATTCTTTTTTGGCTCCAATTGACTATAATAAAAAACTGATCATATATACTCATCTGTCCCTAACTGCATTATTAGTGGTTAATGTTGATTTTTTTAATTCCAATACATATAATAAATAGTATACAAAAATTATGAAAAAATAACTAAAATAAAATTTAGTAGTTAAATTTTATTTTAGTTATTTTTTCATAATTTTTGTATACTATTTATAATATGTATTGGACGGATAAAAAAAGTCAAATCACCTATGTCTATTAATCCGGGATAAAAGGAGGCAGTATACTTATTCCATACAACAATGTACATAGTCAATGACGTATACAAATAAGTATTAATAGAGTGCAAATTTGATTTAAAAAATACAATATAAATTTAAAAATAAAATATTTGTTAATATTACAGTAACATCTTTTGAGATTTTAGCTTTTGAAAATAATAAGCGATATGTAAATTAAAATGTGTAACATTAATATATATTTGAATAATGAATTATATATTTACAGTAATACAATTAAGTTAATACTCATATTAAGAACTCAATAAATAAACGGATCAGACAAGTATTTTAATTTGTTTAATGTTATTCGACTTTTAATTTAAGATTTGACTTTACAATAAATTATCACATAAACTTTCAAATTCAATTAAGAAATAGCAAAGTTCTAAACGGCGCTAAGTGATAGTCGAGCGGTGACTAGAGACATAACGTTTAGAGGGATTAATCGAAAATTAGGATTAATCGTTTTATATTTTTATATTTAATTAATTAATATTATATTTTAAAAATATTTTTTATGTGTAATAATTCAATATTTTGAACCAAACAATCAATAAATAATCTAAACGTAAGTATTAATCACAAATTTAACATAATAAAATAGTCAAAATAGCTTGTAAATTTAAAAAATTTAGACAATTTTAATAATGTCTTTAATATTTTTTTCAAATTTTGATCTTATACTCAAAATTTATCGTAACACCATTATTTTATTTGATTTGTCAAGTTTTGCATAAAATTTTATTGTTCGATTAAATATGCTCGAGAACTTCTAAGCAAGTAAAAACGAAATTAATTGAATTTAAGCGACTCAAAGCGGGTTTAGGCGGATATGGCCTGGTTTAGGCGGTGCTTCATGCTTGGGCGGCCTAGGAGCCTAGAGCATAAAATCGAGGCGAACGAGTATAGCTTAGAGCCTAAGCGGAGTCTAGACGGAGCTAAGCGGGGATTTTTAGAACAGTGAAAAATATGAATAATAAATAAATGGAATATTATTTTTTTCAAAAATTAAAAAGGTTTCAAAATATTTTGAAAGATTTTTAATTTTCACCATTAGACTTAAAATCGTTAAAAAATATATTAATTTTTGTTTAAAATACACAATATTTATATTATTATCAGTATCAAAAAATCTATATAATAAAGTTTTTTTGATATACTTGTTCCGTTTCATAAATATTTTTGCACTTTTACACACTTATTTTTAAAGTTGTTTTACATAAATATTCATACCCACAAATAAAAAATAATTTTATTTACTTTTCATTCTAAAATAAATTTACACTTTAAAAAATTTCAATTATTTTTCTATTTTGTCTGTATTTATTTGTTTTTACTCAAGAAAGTATGTATTCTCTTCCTCCCATAATACTGTACACACGGAGATTAAAAAAATATTATTTTTTGATTTTTTGCTTTTTTGGTAAAGACATTAAGAAAAATGTTGTTTTTTTGATTTTTTTGACTAAAAAGTAAAGGGTAAAAATGTATTTGTAAGTTGAAAAATAAAATGTTGTTTTTTTGATTTTTTGATTAAAAAGTAAAGGGTAAAAATGTATTTGTAGGTTAAAAAATAAAATAGTTGTGAGTAAAGTTTATAAACTAGTTAGATAAAGCATGGGTAAAATTGTATTTTCAAATAAAAAAATGTGAATGATTATTTTTTTTTTAAGTGTATCATATATTATGAAACACTCCAAAAAGAAAAGTAGTGCATGTATTGTATTGTGAGAGGGAGAGATTATATATTCGTGTAATGCACCAAGTAGTATATGTGTAGGTTTACAACGAGAGATTGTGAATATAAATTTAGTAATCTCTTGCTGTCCCATTGGAAATTATAAGTGGGAAGGAAAAACAAAAAAGAGAATTAACATTCCATTGGAATTCACCTCTTGTATATTTTCCAATAAAACTGGGGACAAAATACTGTACAATCTCTTATAATCGATGCAAAGAAATTGATCTGTCTTAGTATACAGTTAGCACTACTTAGCTTGGCCTTTTTTTCCTTAGTTTATTACGAGTATTTTCCCCGATTTTGTAGGTAGGAAAAGATCAAGAAGACAACAACATCACGAACAATTATAATTCGCTCACCACGGTTTCTTCCCCTTCTTTTTCCTTTTGCTACTGCTGCTGCTGCTGCTATTCGTACCCCAGCTCTTTGGGTTGTTATTAACCCCACCCGATGGGCTCTCGGAAGTGCTGCCTCCGCTGAAGTTATCGAACATGCCACTCTGAACGGCGTTTTGTAGCCACTCGACGAATTCTTCCTCTGTCATCGTCTCGTCCAGGTTTGGTGGGGGTGGTGGGACCCCCCCACCCCCTCTAGGTCCGGAATTAGGTCCTTTCCCATGGCTGTTGTTCTTAGAAACGACGCTGGTGTTCACTTGAAATGTGGGCTTGTGGGTATTAGCGGGACATCTCATTCCCTGTATGAAAAAAACACAATTATATATATGATGAAAATCGAAGAGAAATTAAACAAACATCTTTATGTAACAGTTTGTAGGTTACCTGACAAATGTACCATTCAGTTGCATCGTACACTTTGCCACCAGCGCTCACATATGCACGAGGAACTTCAACCTGAACATGTTAGTAATGAAGTTAGTGAAATACGCGAACAAACAAATAAGAACTCAAAAGTGAGCTGCTTTAATACCTGCTGCAGCATTCCAAAGAAAATGGGCTGTGACGACTGCTCAACCCATCCATCCCCATCTTTAGCCGGATGACAATCTTTGCAATCCTGCAATGTAGTAATTTTTTTCAGTTGTTACTTTTTGGATTTTTTTTCATGAACTCTCAATGCTGCATAAGTTAAATAGATTCTAAATATAACGGGATGCGTCCTTAAAATTAGTTATTCTATTTTTTGTTCGACTTTCACACACATAACGGCACTTGTTCAGCTTATTCACGAAATACTCTAAACTTCGAGCTTTTGCTTACAAACACAGACTCTTATTTTCAAATACTTTTTGCTTCTACTACACTAAATCACTTCCTATAAAAGCCAAAATGTTAGCAAAAACACTCGTAGATTTACTGAAATCAAAGAAAATGCATTACATTGATCTTTTTTTTTTTTTTAATTAGATAACCAAGCTCATTAATATACAAAGGAGGCAAAACATACCTGACACCATCTTGCTTTGGATTTAGTTTTCTTGGTATGAGCCCACATATGGTAAAAGCCACACTTCTTGCATGCTATTCGTCTGGACACCCCTAGTGGGTCCTCGCCATCACCTTCTGGGCGAGCAAAGCCAGATCTAAACAAGCCGTGCCCTTTATTCTGGATTCAGACCAACGCAAAAAATTCTTAAAGCAAAGTATAAACACTGAAACATCTTAATTAGTCTCCTTCAATATTCAGAAATGTGATTGTGAAGTAGTTCCATAATAACATCACACTAGAGAAAATAGACAGGCAATCCATTTATGAAATATTTTGAAGTATAAATAAATATAATCAGTTTTATATACTAGTACTAACACATTCTCATGGGGTCTCTTATTGCCTTTGATTATCACAAAAAAAAAAACATATATACCAAAAATAGTGAAAGAACATGACAATTATATAAGTGTAATCTAGAAAAAAGTGTGACAGTGCAAAGCACAAACCTCATGCGAAGGTTTCTGGAATTTACGGAAATAATTCATCAGCTCTTCCCTCTTTAACTCATCGTCGTATTCTTTACGCTTGAACGAATCCAGTAAAACCTGTCAAAATATCCCATATATATTACCTATATATGTATAATTTAAAAAAAACCAAGAGTGTGATGTAGACAGAGAAATTACCTCATAAGCATTCTGAAGTTTTTTGAAAGCTTCAACCGCCTTTTCATTGCCCATATTTTTATCCGGGTGAACAAGCATTGCCTGACAAGTAAAAGGATTTTCATCAATTGGACAAACTTATATTTCAAAGGTGATTACATTTACAATGATAATGAAAGCATTGAAAGGATATTGGTATTAACCTTTTTCCTGTACTCCTTCTTGATAACAGATGCATCTATATTTTCAAACCGGGACAAGCCTAGTGCAGCATAATGATCCGGGCAACTCAACAATCTAACAATCGCATCCTCAGATGTCATTTCGGAATCAGACCCGCTAGTTGAAGGCATACCCGGGCTTCGATTGACCTGTTGACCAGACACACCAGCATCAGGCGAGAAGTGCTCGTCGGGGAAAAAGGGCTGTTGGCCTTGGAAACCGGCAGGTTGTTCGGAGGTGCCATCATCAGTTCTTTGCTCGTTTACAATATTCCTCAACACGAATAATAGAGCATCACTTGATATAAAGGATAAATTCAAGCCAAGCACTAAGCCGAGCCACCCAACAGAATTCCAGACGCAATATATTGAGTATGCACTCACGATAAAGAGTGCAATTCGGTCATGCTTTGTAATCAATCCCAATCCTACATTTCACAAATCACAATTCATAGGATGAATACTAATCAAAAATCGATCTGAACATGTTTGTTTATGAATTCAACTATTCCTAAAATCGAAATCATGTTTGTTTTGTAAGTGAGGGCCACCACCATCTATTTAAAATATAATTGTTTACAAATTATATAAATATATAAAGGGACCCACCACCTACTGAAAAATTTATACTATGGACACAGGTCCACCATGCCACATTGTGGTCCTGATTAAGAATGCAGTTATACAAAGAATGAAGTTCAAGTCAAGAAAATCATAAAAGAACAGTTGTACTTGAGAAATAATTCAATTACGATGAAAAATACAACTATATATGAATGAAGAGTGTAATTGGATTCACTATGCACATTGTGGACCCAAGTCCATAATATATACTCTAACCTACCATTTATTTATAAATCCAAGTTTAAAACCTTGCGAATTACTATATAGTGTATACATATATACTTAAAAATGAAAAACACTTCATAGTAATATGATTCCAATTTCAATAAAAAAACCAATAAATTCACAAAGTTCACTTCCCAACTCTAGAAATTTGAAAATTGAGCATGGAAACAAAATCAAACATATCCACATAATAAATAAATATAAGGGGCACACAGATTGTTAAATTAAATTTAAAAGGCACAAAAACTTGCCTCCAAGCAAGATAACAAGCCCCGTAGTCCAAAGGCTCCCATAAAGCCATAGGAAAGTGATTCCAATAATACAGATTAGTAAAGCTGCAATCGTGAATCCAATAAATAGTCCAGTTGCAGCAACTGCAGCCTGCATTATCAATCACAAACATATAAGAACCATAGAATCAATGTAATATATTATAACTTCAAATCCAATTATGATGTGATGAAAAAATGACATACCAGTGCAAATAGAAATTTACCAAACCCGACCACAGAAATTACCGAAATAACTGCACACCATACGATTGAGAAAAACGAAGTCGTCCCCATGCGTAGAAAAGAATCAATTCCCCTTAAAGTACAATCCAGCCAAACCATAAACAGAAGCAGCATTAAAGTCCCGAAATGCATAATCCACCGAAGCACAATAGGATATAAATACTGAATCTTCTTCATGACATAATCACAGGCCTTTAGGGTATCGGATTTTAGGGTCATAAAGGCAGGCTTATGTCTCTCTACCCAATCGGCGGATGATCTAGCTATAGCAATGGCTGCATTCCTTAGGAATTTAAAAACCACTGTTTCTGCATATTCTGCCCTCTCCATTTCTTCTTCATAATGGGGCCCGCTCGATAAATTTTCAGAATTATCTGTACTGTCTAAATCATGATTATTGGGCAAATCACTTCCTTCTGTGGCATGTGAATCTTCTTCGGTAGTTATGTCTATTTCGATGCTATCATTGGAGGGAACTTCATGGTTGGCAACTGTCCCGTTCGTAACTTTCTTCTCTTTTCTTTGAGATTTTTTGGATTTTTTCTTAGTGTTCTTTATATCTTGAACATGATCCATGTCGTCAACGGTCTTTGTGGTGGAATGGCTGCCATTCGGAAGTTCTTGGCCGCACCCCACATCTTCTTCATTCGCGATATGGGATGGTCCATTTGTATGACCCGAATCTTTAGTAGTCAATCTCTGGCCTGACCTGTTCTTTTGTTGATTTCCCTTTTTAGCCATCCTACAATTTGTTTCCCACTACGGAAAAGGTAGCGATCAAGTTTAGAACATTGCTGACACCGTTCTTGGACAGAAGCTGTACAAGAGTAATGAGGCAAAATAATTAATACGGATGGGAGTGAATAAAACAAGTGAGCAGATGAAAATAGCTTAGTATTGATAATGAAGCAAATTAAGCCAGAAAAATGGTAAGAATATAAATGCTACGGAGAAAGGGACAGAAAATCAAAAAGGTGACGTACTGCAAACTCCGGACTAGAAAATTTAGTGAATTTTTCATACATAAGTCATGTTGAGAATCTTAAGAGTAAAAAGTTACAAGCCCCTTTCGCGAGAGAGACAAA
Organism: Euphrasia arctica; assembly: GCA_014843705.1. NCBI lineage: Eukaryota > Viridiplantae > Streptophyta > Magnoliopsida > Lamiales > Orobanchaceae > Euphrasia > Euphrasia arctica. The sequence continues at coordinate 13,994 of JACOMQ010001652.1, forward strand.
TGAATTCGAGAAAGTAGGCAGGCTGTAAGTGTATGCGGCAAAACGGAAACAAAAGACAATGTGATAGTAATTACCAAAAAAACGACTGATTATGTGAATCCTTTTGAAGATAAACAGAAAGATGAATACAGTGGATATGGAAGGATAGAAAACTCATCATATTCATATATTTACAAAACCAGAATAAAAAGGAAGTGATTAAAACTATTATTGAGATCTTTAACTATACAGATGATTATATCATAAAAACACTTCCAAGTACACACGATTATTTTCTAAAAGAGATGTACAGACTAATCATACCCAATTGCCTTACACACGAATCAGATGAACACACAAAACCCAGAAAGTAATTCCAAGAAAAAAAAAACCTAAATCCGAGTTTCACAACACAAGATAAAAAAACCCTATAATTTTATTCAAATAATGAAAAATAAAAACACACACGATTGAGCCTTGAGACCATGTAGTACCCGCAAAAAAACTTCAATTAAATTGCAGGTGAAAAAAACGAAAAATCGGAACAAGGATTAATACGGCGAGTAGGAAAGGTGAACTCACCGGAGGTAGCGATAAGAACAAGTGAGAATCGGGACCTGTAGAATAATGGAAAAGGGGGAAATTTTATTTCGAAAAAAAAAATCCAAAGATAAATTACAGATGACGAGAAATGCAGTCTCCCTCTCTCTCTCTCTCTCTCTCTCTCTCTCTAGATTTCTCGGCGATGAAATTAGACAGGCGAAGAGACAAAGTTGTTCAAAGTAGTGATGAAGGCCATTACAGTGCAGATTTTATTCTCCTTTTTGTTACCCCTAAGGTTTGGATAATTTTAAGTTTGACCCCTTTTCATTTTGTTCTATAAATAAATAAATATTGCTTTCTCCTAATTAATTATTCATAAATATGGGACATAAATGCTTTATAAAAAATGCATTTTGAATTTTTGAAAAATAAAAAATGTATTTTAATATGATAAAGTATAAACAAGCTAAAAAATATATACCTATGAGAAAAAATTATGAGAAATCAATGTTTCATGACACAAAAAAACCCTCTAAGCTTTGGATGAATTTTAATTTAAACCCCATTTTGCCATTTTGGTGATTATTCTTCTTATTTAGAGTTGTACAAAAATAAAATTTAAATGAAAAAAGAACATAGGAACAAATTCTTCATGTACTACATTTTTAATTGAAAACAAAAAAGGTTTTTCCTCCATTAAAAGTCTCAAGAAGTTAAAAATGGCGGTGAGAATCGAGATCAAACCATCTCTCTATCGACCTGACTCTGAGAGGTTTAATAACTCGACTATTATCCAATTCCGTATACGATAAAATTGCGATTTACTACATTGGTATGATATATATTCATATAGGTGAAATCCACGAAACGTAATATATTCACAATCGAGCCTGTATGATATTCAATCAATCAAAAAGTTAGCTGCAACGAGTGATCCGTGCCTAAAAGACTGATTCAATCATCAAATCATAATTGTGTTTGACAAGTAGGTGAATAATGAAGACGATGGCTTAAAAAATAGTATTAACAAATGTGCTATGTTCGTCTCATTTCTTCGCCTTGGCAAACCTGAGGCACCGATATTTTTCGCCACTGACAGTTATTTCCAGAGCTCCGTCTTGATTGTCTTGATTTGATGCAGTCCCCATCAGCACACTCTTTTCCTTTTCAAGATTTTCTCGTTCAATCTTTAACCTTGCTTCTTGCCTTGCAATCTCTGCCTGAATATGAGCAACCTCACATTAAAAAATAAACCAGAAAAAAAAGTAGTACAGATATACTGTAGTTCAGGAAAATTACAAAATCACCCGAGTTGTCATTTTTATAAAAAAAATGACATTCCAAGTTACCTTTTAAAATTAGTAATTACAGATACGGCCTCTCTAGACGGTGCAATTTATATATAGAAACATTTCGCCAAGGGATATTTGTAGTTTTGAAAGGTAATAGTTTCTCATTTCATTTGCCTTTTATAATTACCAGGATTTCAATATCAAGTACTGTATTAACAACAGTATTCACATGAAACGGGGTCGCATTTCATGTGATGACACATTTATAGCCGAGAAAGATAGATAGCCACTACGTATTTAGCCAATCTATAATTTGGCAAGACGCGTTGGAAGAATCTGAAATCAACAACAGCAGTTTGAATGATCATATTTTTTTACAGCCACCAAGCATATAGATATATTGGAATTTCTTTTCTTCCTTGAAGAATAGTATGTTAAGCCCAGATTTTATTCAAATCGTTTAAAACACACATATGAAGTATGATATCCAGGTATTGGTCTAAAACCGACAAATCAATTAACCCATATAAAATGCGCATCTCTATGTATGTCAATGATTGACAACTATTACTCTTTCGGCTTGCCACAAATTATCTCAAAAATGCCATATGATTTCAAAAATCAATGGTGCATATAACGACTTCAGAAAAGGGAAAGAACAAATCGATAAATATTTCCCCAGATAGATCTAAATTAGCTTCTAAAAGTTACAATCAATTAAAATCAGGTAAAAAATATCATTGCAGAATCTAAATATGCAATTACAAAACGACCACACGCAGTTTTAGCTAAAAATCAACACAGAACGAATCCAAACAATTAAAATCAGTACCTCGCGACGGGAAAGCTCGGCTTTCCAGGCTGCTTCACGCTCGGCAACCTCACGCTCCCTCTCTTCGATGTAACTCTGCATTTCTCTCTCCTTCATGATTCTATCTTGTATGTCGGCATCGAGAGCTTCCTTCAGCTCCTGAACAAATTTATCTACCACTGCCTTTATCCTCAGAGACATCCAAAAAATCAAGTACACACAACCCCCAGTCTTCCTCTTCTCACCAACACCTGCACAACAAATTATTTCAATTTTTTTTATATAATTATGCTTCACTAACACGGAAAGCCCACCAAAAGAAACCTAATTCCAAGCAGGTTCAGTAAAGCCAGATTCGAAAAAAAAGGGAAGATACTCAAAAAGGAAACCTAACAAAATAGCACCGCCATGGATAAACCCGTATCATAACATAATCCTCAATAAATTAAATAAAAAAAATCGTCAGAATACATGAAATCATTCAATTTCATACATGTACGATAACCAGAATCAAGTGACGAAGAAGGAAGAAGAAATTAGGAGGATGTCGATGGATGAAGGAACTCTACCTTTGAAATGATTTACAGACTATTGGATACTTAAATTATCGTCGCCGCTCAAATAAACGGGAGGTGGCCGCCGGCGTCACTGCGTGTTTGTGTGTGAGGGAGGTGAAGCTGATTTGTGTTTAGAGGGAAATAGAGAAACTCAAGTCCACATACAGAAAAGCCCAAAAGAAAACATTTATTTTTTGAATGCTTCCAAAAATTTAATTTAATTTGAATTATTTGAATAAATTTACTCTTTTTTTTTTTTTTGTTTTTATCATGATATTTTTACTCTTTTGATTTATTTATTCTAAGCAAATCACTTTTATTTAAAAAAGGTTTTTTCTTTCTTTTGATTTATTTATTCTAAGCAAATCCCTTTTCTTTTAAACTATAGCTTAATTACATTTTAGTGACTGAAATAGCTTAATTACACTTTAGTGGATGATTGACTATCACTTTTTTTTACATTACATAATACATACTCTTCTCTACCTAGCTTAATTACACTTTACTGGATGAAATGCAAATCCTGGCTATCACTTTTTTTTACATTACATAATACATACTCTTCTCTACCCACGCGCGTGGCTGATGGTCATACTACTTTCTTCACAAATTACAGGAAAAAAAAAAACTATTGAGTATATGAGATCCCATATGTAACAAGAAAAACATAGTACAAAATAAGTCATTCATAACCAAGATCAATCACAAAGACAAAGCAACTCCCCAATATCAATAATCTCATTGGCAAGACAATATGGTGCTCCGAAAAGCATGAGCCGAAAACCACAACGGCATCGTCGAACTACTCTTGACCGAGTACATCTCCACCCAAACTCGACTCTTCCTTTTATACACCAAAACCTGCTTATGGCTCGCCAGAAACACGCACCCTCCGCCTTGACTAATCGGAAAAACACCCGACACCATTCCTCTTATACACCCTAGGCTCACCCTCTCCACCATGCACCACTCCTCCTTCTCATAATTCTCCATCACCCAAATACTCATCCAAACATCCGAAATCAAAACTATCGACAGCTTCCCATCCGACTCCAGCAGATAAATCCGGGCCCCACCCCTCGTCACCTCATCTGGCAAATAGATCTTCCTCCAATTTTCCGACCCCAAATCAAGAACGAGCAAGCAAGCCCCGCTCGAAGTCAGCCAATGGAGTGCGTTGCTTACGAACACAACTTGATTCCGATTCATGTGTGAGAAGTTGTCGTCCTGAAACGAGACGAACTTCCTCCACTTGCTCGAGCCCGAATCGAACACCATGTGCGTGAAAGTTTTCTCGGGCCTCCGCCCGAAGGAGCGGTGGTACCCCGCCAGCACGACGGTGAACTTCCGGCTGGAGACGTCGGAGGCTAATCCGACGAGAGTGGCTTCGCCGTCGGGGTAAAATCGGGAGACGGGCCGATCTCGGGTTTTGGGGAGAAGGCGATACTGGCGAGTCATCGGGTTGCAGACGTAATAGACGCCCTTGTCGGGGACGCTTGAGCAGCACAGCAATCCGTTGCAGGAGGCTCGGATCTTGACCCTGTCCTTGATGAAATCGAGCGAGAATTCGGAGACGCCGATCGGGTTGTCGACGAGGATGAAGCTGGGTCTGGATTCGGAAGAGGGGTCGGTGATTTCGACGAGGACTTTAGGGTTTTTGATCGAGATGGCGTTGTAGAAATTGGAGAAGAATTCGTCGGAGATTAATTTGTGCCAGATTTTGGAAACGCATTTCGACCTAAACAGGGATTTTATGGGCAGCCTCGCGAGGATGTGAAGAACGACGTCGTCCGGGAAGAACCCAGGTTTTGAATCGAACGAATTCATAGTTTGATTTCATGAAATTGAAGAAGAAGAAAAAGAAGAAATGAATTTATACATTCGCCGGAGCAAAACTCCCCGCACGCGATTTGGGGAAAAGTCGAAATCTTTTGAAGAAATTAATAAGGATGAAAATCAGTGGTTCCGAATTTATTTTCTCCATTTAATAACGAAAATGACCGTTTTAACCCTCAATTTGTTTTTTGTTTTTTAATTATTTTCATTTTTATTTAAATCCAAAGAAAATAACTACGCCCTCTAAATCTCTAAATCACAATATTGGAAATATTGGCGAAAAGATTAAGAAAAATATTATTTTTTAATTTTTTTATTAAAAGGTAAAAGATAAAAATATATTTTTAAATTAAAAAATAAAATAATTGTGAGTGAAATTTAAAAAGTAAATAAATAAAGTAAAGGTAAAATAGTATTTTAAATTGAAAAAATTAAAATATTTATTTTCTTTTTTTAAGGTGTATCAACTATTATTGAACACTTAAAAAATAAATGTATCCCATTTTTGGGAGGAGGAAGTATATGGTGAGTCCATAATTAATGGTTTATACATTCAATAATGTCTAAATTTAAAAAATAAAAACATAAAAAAAAATTATTTATATGGACTCGACTATTGCAACATGTCGCTACTTTACAATTATATTTGTGAAGGAATTTCGACCTTGTGCAATAAGGTGTTTCGATGATAGGTCTACTTTACAATTATATTTGTGAAGGAGTTTCGACTTTGTGCAATAAGGTGTTTCGATGATAGGTCAACGAAATGCGTCGAGAAATACTTTACACTGGCTGGTAGCATCGATTTATTTTTTGTTTTATTTTTGTCAAAAGATTTATCATAAGAAATATATATTTGATGTGGTTAAAGTACTAGTATCATGTAAATTAATACTGTACACTATACTTTTCTGTTTTTCCTTCTTAACATTTTGACTTTATTAGTAAGATTTTAGTAATAAGTTCATGCTATCCAATCTTATTTTTCTAAAATTATTATTATCAATTTATCATATTAGAAAAAATGTTCGATTTGAACATTAAAAAGAATTGTTTGATTATAGATGAGAATATCTGACAATCTTAAATAACAAATTGACATAATTTTGCCTAACAATAATTTGTATTCAATTATAAAAGGTTGCCCTCACAACACAAGCTATTGCACATACACACTCGATAAAAAATACTATGGTGAAACAACTTTTAGTTGTGCTTGCCATAATTCTAAATGTTTCACAAGTTTCATCATCTTTCATTTGTTACGGACCGACAAGATATGTTCATGTCATTAACAATCTCCCTTCAAATTCTCCGGAGTTGAAGCTACGCTGCCAATCGAAAAACGACGATCTTGGATACCACACATTGTTAGTTAATCAAGAGTATAATTTTAATTTTTGCACAAATTTTTTCGGTAGAACGTTATTCTTTTGTCACCTGTGGTGGGGATCGAAACAAAGTTCATTCGATGTTTTCAATGCAAGAAGAAAAGGGATAAATTATGGAGCTAATTACTGGTCCGCACAAAGTGATGGTATTTATCATTCTCCTAAAGACGATAAGTCGAATATGATAAAAACTTTTTATTGGAGTTGAATATTGTAATAGCATGTACTTTGATCAACAAATAATAAAATGAAAATTTTTAATTCACTTTAAAATAGGGCATCATATTTTTTCTTATCTCGATCTATTTTTTATTTGGTTATCATTGTTTTAATTTTTTATTTTTTGTAAAATTATATTATTATTATTATTATTATTATTATTATTATTATTATTATTATTATGTGAACATAGGTTGAACATTATATACGGGTAAGAAAATACTTTCAAGTCTTTGATTTGGTATAGTAGAGTTCTAATAACCGCATCTTCACCCGATTCCACGACCAAAAGACCACGATCAACTGAAAAATATCAAATTCAAATGATGTTTAATCTAAAATCGCACATTTTGAAAGTGCCTCACTTTTGTGTTTCTACATTTGGGCTTTACAAATGGGCCTATGTTTCCGTTGGTTGATGGGTCGATAATAGGGGTGAAGAAAAGAAAGGAAAAAAATATGATTTTTGGCTGTGTATTTTAGTATTAGATCAACAGAGTTGATTCCAAAAAACGCAGGCCAAAAGATTTCTCCATGTTTAAAGAAAATGAGCTTTTAACTGTATTTAAAAGACATGTTAAAGGTCATAAATCAGACTTTAATCCAAAAGAATAGTAATGTATTATCAAACAAACGTATACTATCGCAATGGCCAAGTCCATTTTATACATTCAATGATAGTCTAAATTAAAAAAAAATAATAATAATATTTATCGACTCGACTCACAAGCATGACAGTTCGGATTATTTGAAAGGGTTCGATCTGGTGAAATAAGTTGTTTCGATTATAGTCAATGATTGTTAGCTCAGTTGGTTAAACACTTGATTTGAAAACCGTAAGGTTCAAAGTTCGAACTCGAGACATTGCAATTGACCTAGAAATAATAAAGATCAGTTGGTTAAACACTTGATTTGAAGACCGTAAGGTTCAAAGTTCGAACTCGAGACATTGCAATTGACCTAGAAATAATAAAGATTAAATTGAAATCGATTCATTTTAGTCAAGAATTGTTAGCTCAGTTGGTTGAGCAGTTAAATTGAAGATCAGGAGGTCCTAAGTTAGAACCCGAGGCATTGCAATTGAACTAGACAAGAAAAAAAAAAAAAAACTAAATGCATGCGTTACAAAATACTCTACACCTGTTAAGAGTATTTTGACCCGAATTTATTACAAGAAATATATTTTTGATATGGTCAAAGTATATATATATCATATGTAAATTAAAATTATATATGTTTTCTGTTTTTTCCTTTTTAACATTTTGACATTATTAGGATTTTTATAGTAATTTCATGCTATCCAATCTTATTTTTCTAAGATTGTTTCCTTTTGTTTAGAAAATATGTTTGATTTGCACATTAATGAAAATTGTTTGGTTATACATAGAATATATGAACCATCTTAAACAAAATTAACCTAATCTTAGCTTAACAATAATTTTATTTAACTATAAAAGGTTGCCCTCACACCACAAGCTATTGCACATATACACTCGATGAAAAATACTATGGTGAAACAACTTTTAATTGTTCTTGCAATAATTCTTAATGTTTTACAAGTTTCATCAAAACTTTGTTGGGGACCAGGACCGCTAGAGGAAGTTCATGTCGTTAACAATCTCCCTTCCAATTCTCCGGAGTTGAAGATTCGCTGCCAATCGAAAGACGACGATCTTGGAAAACGCACATTGTTGGTTAATCAGGATTATAATTGGTCTTTTTGCATGCAATTTTTTGGTAGAACGTTGTTCTTTTGTCACTTGTGGTGGGGATCGAAACAAAGTTCATTCGATGTTTACGATGGAGGAAAACCATCGAGATATTATCGTCCGGCTAATTACTATCTCGCACGGAGTGATGGTATTTATCATTATACTAGTTACGACAAGTCGGATATGATAAAAATGTTCAATTGGAGCTAGTTAAATGTTGCAATATCATGTACTTTAATTTGATCAACAAATAATAAATTGAAAAGGCTTTAGCCATGAGCTCGGCGAACAACGCCACGGTTATGTTTAGCTTGTGTCGGTGGAAAATTATTCACTATTATTATAAAAAATAATATATATATATATATATATATATATATATATATTTTTTTTCTGCCTTACTAAAATAATAAAATAAAATAAAATAAAATTGAAGCATGCGTGGAGTTGAGTCAACTGAAGTCAACAGACAAGAAAATATTTGTATAGGACATGTATTTATGACTTTTATATAGGGACAATTTGGATAAGTGATAATTAGTATTGTTAGTTTATAATTCAAGAACCTAATTTATTCTAATTATAATTTAAGAGTTGCCTACCCAAAATACCCTTTTTGTTTTAAATTATTAAATTAAAAAACAAGAATTACGCAACTCTTTTATTGTTTTAAAAAACTGAATATTAAATTCTCAAATAAAAAAATAAAATTAAACAAATTAAAAAACAAAATTGTTAAGGGTTGTTAGCTCAGTTGATTATTGAGCATTTGAACTGAAGACTTGAGGTCTTTGATTCGAATCCCGAGACATTGCAATTGACATAGACAAAAAAAAAAAATTACACTTACACTCAATTCTCAACATTCAAATGTTAAAAAAACTGAATATCAAATTAAAAAAAAAAAATTACATGCAGTCGTAAACCTATGTTAAAAAAAACTGAATATTAAATTTTCAAATAAAAAAAATCACGCATTTGTTTTAAATTATCAAATTAAAAAAATAAAAATTAGGAACTCTTTTTTTGTTTTAAAAAAATTGAATATTAAATTTTAATTTTATTGGTAATCTTAGTTTTCAAAAAAAATATTAATTTTATAAATTTTAATTTAAATGGTTAAAACTACTTTATAATTGTTAATATAAATTAATTTATTAATTATAATTGTTAAGTTTTTATCATAAGGGTATTATAGTATTTTTACAATTAAAAAAATACTCTTCACTATAATTAAAAATATTTCAGCATCCTATTTTTTTATAAACTTAAAAATATAAAATTCTTTTTTTTAAACAAAAAAACATGGAGTGCTGTTGATAATTTGTAAAATCAATATACCTTTTTTCCTAAATATACTTTTTATATATTCGCTGAGTGAAACAATACATGTGTCAAAATGACATTGGCTCAAATAATACCACGTTGATGTGTTTTAGAGAAAATGACCTGCATGCTTACGTGCAATTAAATTAAAATTTATTTGAATTTTAAGTTAGATAAACAATTAATAATTTTGAATTTAAATGTTATGTGATTTTATATATTACTATATGTCATAGAGAAATAATGATGTAAAAATATTTACTATATTAAGCATTACATTTAATATTTTATCAAATATATTTTAAAATTTAATATTCATTCATTTTTAATTTTTATTAATTAGAGTTTTAAATTTTAGTATTCATTTTTTTATAATTAGGAAAAAAAATTGTTATTTAAATAAAAAAAACATAAAAAATTATTTTTTATTCAAAATCACACTTAAATTATTAATTAGTTTCTAATGGAAAAAATATTTATATATACCTATAACATTATTTAATATTTTAAAATTTATGAAATTGAGGTCCTTCACCCTTGTATTGAAATAAAATTGAATCCTTTATTTTTTTTTTTAATTTCTCTAGTTATATTATTTAAATTCAAGAGTGTGTTTGACAAAGCTTATAATTTTTTTTAAAATAGCTTTATAGTTTAAGAGTTTATAAGCTCTTAAAATTTGTTTCTTAAAATTAAAAAAAAATCTTAAAAACTTTAAAATAAATTGTTTAACAATTTATAAGCTGTTTAAAAATATATAAAGAACTTATAAACTCTTGTAATTTAAACAATAACAGACTAAAATACTCCTAAACTTATTAACTTTTAATATACAAAATTTCTAAAATTATTATTTAGTTAATATAATTATTTTTAATTATTTTTTTTCATATATAACTATTTGTTTTTGATAATTTTATTTATATAAAATTTTAAATTTTCAAACAAATTAATAAGTTTATATATCTATTTTATCCAAATTTGTTTAACAACTTATTTATTAAATAAGACACAACAGCTTATCAGCTCTTAAAAGGTAGCACCATCTTATAAGCATTTTTAAATAAGCTCTATCATCTCTTAAAAGGTAGCACCATCTTATAAGCATTTTTAAATAAGCTCGTCCAAACATGATCTTATAAGAGTTTATAACCTCTTAAAATTTATTTGCTATTAAGAGTTTATAAAATATTAAAATTTATTTGGTATTTAAAAAAAAATTTAAAAAACTTAAAAATAAGTTATTTAACAGTTTATAAGTTGTTTAAAAAAAGTTGGAGGAAAAGTATTTTTTTAAGAACTTATAAACTCTTGTAACTTAAACAAATGAAAAACTAAAATATTCCTAAAATTAATATTTTTATATATATAAAAAAAATCGAAATTTATTATTTTATTTTTCACTTTTTAACATTTTAACTTTATTAGGATTTTAATAATAATTTCATGCTATCCAATCTTATTTTTTCTAAGATTGTTTCTTTTTATTTTAGAAAATATGTTTGATTTGCACATTAATGTAAATTGTTTGGTTATACATGAGAGTATATGACCATCCTAAATAAAATTAACCTAATCTTAGCCTAACAATTAATAATTTTATTCAACTATAAAAGGTTGCCCTCACACCACAAGCTATTGCATACACACTCGATGAAAAATACTATGGCGAAACAACTTTTAATTGTTCTTGCCATAATTCTTAATGTTTTACAAGTTTCATCAAAAATTTGTTACGGACCGGGAGGTAAAGTTCATGTCGTTAACAATCTCCCTTCCAATTCTCCGGAGCTGAAGATACGTTGCCAATCGAAAGACAACGATCTTGGATACCACAATAATACGTTGCCAATCGAAAGACAACGATCTTGGATACCACACATTGTTGGTTAATCAAGAGTATAATTGGTCTTTTTGCACCAACTTTTTCGGTAGAACGTTGTATTTTTGTCACCTGTGGTGGGGATCGAAAGAAAGTTCATTCGATGTTTTCGATGGAAAAAAACCAGAGAAAATTTATGGGGCAAATTACTGGTCCGCACAGAGTGATGGTATTTATCATTCTACTAGATCCGATAAGTCGAATATGATAAAAACATACTATTGTAAATGTTGAAATACCATGTAATTTTAATTTGATCAACAAGTAATTATAAAATGAGAAAGATTGATTCACTTTTAAGTAGGTCATCATATTTCTTATATATATTATTTATTTATTATTATTACATTTAAACATTCTAAACTAGTCATATATTTTTGCTAGTTTCACTTTAGCACCATTTTGAAGAAATCCTATCAAATACAAAATCCTAAGTAGCTCATTGGGCGCTCGAGAGAAAGCCACCGAATTCTCATTGCCGACGAGCACATTCCCAGTAACCATATCTTGCGCGCCTTGTTCCTTTTTAACGATTATGCCTTCGTCTTTTGACCCATTGTTCTCAAGTTTATTTCGTAAGGTTGAAATCTGGGCCGTAAATTGTGCTACCGTGTACGGATAAGGAAATACTCTCAAGTCTTTGATTTGGTAGAGTAGAGTTCTAATGACCGCATCTTGACCCGATTCCATAACCAAAAGACCAGCGACCAATTGAAAAGATCAGATTCAAATGATGTTAATTAGCATCGTACATTTTAAAAGTGTCTCACTTTTTTTTTTTTTTTTTTTTTTTTTTTTTTTTTTTTTTTTTTTTTTACTTTTGGTTATTTACCTGTTTTATAGTCGGGTTTTGAAGCTTAGATTCCGACCCAACGTATGCTGCGAGGACATAATCGATAGCATTCTGGTAAGGGTCGAAATTAATATATCATATGATGAAAATAAGATTAAATGTTATACTATAAGTTACAAGCTAAAGCTAGAAGAAGAAGAACTAAGATTCAATGATAGTCTAAATTTAAAAATAAAAAGAAAAAAAATATTTATCGACTCGACTCACAAGCTTGATAGTTCGAATTATTTGAAGGGGTTCGATCTGGTGAAATAAGTTGTTTCGGTTATAGTCAACTAAATGCATGCGTTGCAAAATACTCTACACCAAGTATTTTGACCCGAATTTATTATAAGAAATATATTTTTGATATGGTCAAAGTATATATCATATGTAAATTAAAATTATATATGTTTTCTATTTTTTCCTTTTTAACATTTTGACATTATTATGATTTTAATAGTAATTTCATGCTATCCAATCTTATTTTTCTAAGATTGTTTCCTTTAGTTTAGAAAATATGTTTGATTTGCACATTAATGAAAATTATTTGGTTATACATAGAATATATGACCAATCTTAAATAAATACTATGTAATCTTAGCCTAACAATAATTTATTTAACTATAAAAGGTTGCCCTCACAACACAAGGCACAAGCTATTGCACATACACACTCGATGAAAAATACTATGGTGAAACAACTTTTAATTGTTCTTGCAATAATTCTTAATGTTTTACAAGTTTCATCAAAAATTTGTTGGTCCACGGGACCGCAGGAGGAAGTTCATGTCGTTAACAATCTCCCTTCCAATTCTCCGGAGTTGAAGATTCGCTGCCAATCGAAAGACGACGATCTTGGAAAACGCACATTGTTGGTTAATCAAGATTATAATTGGTATTTTTGCATGCAATTTTTTGGTAGAACGTTATTCTTTTGTCACTTGTGGTGGGGATCGAAACAAAGTTCATTCGATGTTTACGATGGAGGAAAACCATCGAGTAATTATCGGCCGATTAATTACTATCTCGCACGGAGTGATGGTATTTATCATTATACTAGTTACGACAAGTCGGATATGATAAAAATGTTCAATTGGAGTTAAATGTTGCAATATCATGTACTTTAATTTGATCAACAAATAATAAATTGAAAAGGCTTTAGCCATGAGCTCGGCGAACAACGCCACGGTTATGTTTAGCTTGTGTAGTAGGAAAATTATTCACTTTTATTAATATATATATATATATATTTTCTGCCTTACTAAAATAATAAAATAAAATAAACTTGAAGCATTCGTTGAGGTGAGTCAAATGAAGTCAACATACAAGAAAATATTTGTATAGGAGTCCTATACAAATACATTACATGGAGTTAAAAATGGAAAAGGAAAAGTGGCCTCAGGAATCTTTTGTAATTTTACCCCCAAACTATTTTGTAAGTTTTCACAAACTCCGTGGTATGAACTCAATAAAATCTAGCTCACTTATGACTTTATATATTTTCGTTGCACTTCTTCAGATGACCTTCAAACATGCTTACAGCTCATTGAACAATCCAAATGGGGAACTCCCAGGCAGTTTAAGAGACGATTTGGAATGATTCAGATTTTCCCACGTAAGTAATACAATCATATACCCTAAATCACAAACTCTGAACACTAATTAAGCACTCATGATATCGTTTACTTGTTTTATGTGAAGGCCGTTATGGTTTGTCATCTTCCGGGACATTGGGTCGTAGTTCGAATTTGTTTTGATGATTGGACTGTCGAGCTGTATGACTCGTTAGCTCATAACTATGAGCCTGGTGTGAACCCTCGCGCCCCTGAGTTCA
>JACOMQ010001653.1:0-28205 GCA_014843705.1 Euphrasia arctica
GTTTTGGTACATTGAAGGCAGTAGGTGGTTATGTGTCTTTTGGAACATTTGATTGAGTTAATGGTTGTGTGTTTTTGTACTGATAAAACAGTTAATGGTTGTGTGTTTTTGTACTGATAAAACAGTTGATGGTTATGTTTGTTTGGTACTGATCAAGTTTTATGCATCTCTTTTGGTACATTGGTGGTTGATGTATATATCAAGTTTTATGCAGCTCTTTTCTTATTCTTATGCAACTCTGATTATGTTAATGTACCAAAGCAAATAGGTATTTGCATCAACACTGAAAATAATTCATTACATTAACATTAAAAACATTGATTCCATAACATTAACAACATCCAATTACATTAAACAACCAATTACATTAAACAACAGCAGCACAACATCTAAGTTTGCAGAAAAAAGATTCAATTCAACAACACAACATTCGATTCAACACAACAACATTCAATTCAACACCACAACAACTATGACGACAAGAATCATAAAAATGAACATCAACACAGTAAAGACTCTCAGCATCATTTTCAGCTCTTGCATCAGTTTCATCTCGGTGGCTTTGAAATCGGCTATGCAACTTCGAACATTATTCAGCTCCTGCATCAATTTCACCTCGGCGGCTTTGAAATCGGAATTGACCGGGTCAGAGTGTTCTTCATCCTCATTCGTAGGGTGACACCACGAGTGAAACCTGTGCTCACTGCAATAGTACATCAACTTCTGAAAGTTGGGGGTTTTTGAAGCAACAACCCGGATTTGCAGTTTCTTGGAGCAGTGACGACAGAATTTATCCTCAAACTTGAGGTGGCTAGCTTTGCCAAAACCATCGAAATTACTTGAATTTGTAGACATGGTAGAGAAATAGGGAAGAATTGAACAATTAGAAAGCAAAGAATTCGATTTCAAAATTAGGGTTCTTGTAGAAATTTGGGGAAGAAGGTGGCTGACGGGAATTAGGTTTAGGTTTTCAGAAAATATGAATTGGGGGTTAGGGTTTTGCCCTTTTAATCGATCGATTTTATTAGGTTGTAATAAAACCCCTTCAGTCCCTCCTTATTACAAGAAATGCCATTGCATTTTCCCTCCAATAAGCTGACTGGGATGCATCTAACCGCTAATTTCTGGCCACATCAGCGGTGACCGCCACCTGTGCCATCACGTGACATTCACGTGACTTTCCCGGTCAAAATCGACCGGGAAGGACTACATTTGATGAAATTGAAAATAAAAGGACTGAATGTGGGATTGGCTATATTTAAAGGACCATTTGTGATTTAATCTCTTAATAATAACATCATAAGTTAATTATTAAAAACAACACCGGCGACAGCAGCGGCGGCCTCACACCCAAACAGAAACCTAACTATACCAAGTATCACAATGAATAAAACTACGGCAATTGGAACGACAATTACCAGATTCCCGCCGCCGCCGCCTCCACCGCCGCCGCCGCCTCCACCGCCGCCGCTGAAATTCAGCAAGAGATCCGGTGCGCCGCCTGATCCTCCGCCGCCGCTGTAATTCATGACGATCTCTGGTGCGCCGCCTGATCCTCCGCCGCCGCTGTAATTCATGACGATCTCCGGTGCGCCGCCTTATCCTCCGCCGCCGCTGTAATTCATGACGATCTCCGGTGCGCCGCCGCCGCTGCCGCTGAAATTCGGCACGACGTCGGGTGTCGATATCACCGGAGTTCGGCCGCCTGGGATGGACGTCTGTGGGCTCGCCGCCGCCGTAGCGTTTCCGGCTTGTGGCCTCGCCGGCGGATCTTCTCCGCCGCGGATCGTCGTCGGAGATAGCAGCATCAGGCCAACAAAAATAACAAGATTCTTCGACATTTTTTTTCTCTGTTTAATTTGCAAGTGTTTTTTTTTTCTCTGTTTAATTTCCACTCTGATCTCTGTTAGTGTTCATTTATATACAAAATGTTCCTAAAGCGTTACTTACTTCGAAATGTTAATAAGCTATTTTTGTACGAGAGGGAGAGGGGTTAACAAGCTATTTTTGTACGAGAGGGAGAGGGGCTGAAAAAGCGAGAGGGAGGAGAGGGAGAGGGGGTGTAAAAAGGATTTTTGAAGTATTTGAAGTCAAAGGACTGGTCCACAATTTCCTTACTCATATTATGCATAAAACAGATAGCATTTCCTAAAACAGATAGCATTTTCTTAATCTTTATTTGTTTCTTATATTTCCATGCTCCACATGTTTAATTAATCTTTATTTGTTATTTTATTTGTGTGGTTTTTGTTTCGGTGATTAATTAATTTTTATTTTATTGGTTTTTTGTTTCAATGATTAATTAATCATGAAATAATTAATTTAATTTTTTTTTATTTTTCCATGATGCTCCACATAAATAAACTCCACATATTTCAGTAATTAATTAATCTTTATTTTACCTGTGTGTGGTTTTTGTTTTTATATTTGAGTGATTAATTAATTTTCATTTTAGATTTCTTATTTTTCTCGACATTTTTTTTTTTCTTCTTCGACATTTTTTTTTTCTCGGTTTAATTTGCACTCTCTCGATCTCTGTTAGTGTTCTTTTCTCTCGATCTCTATAGTGTTTTTTTTTTCTCTGTTTAATTTCCACTCTCTCGATCTCTGTTACAGTTGCATTTATATACAAAGTCTCACTTGCTTCTACAAGTTAACATGCTATTTTTGTGAGAGGGGCTTAATAAGGGTTAAAAATTTTCACTTTCCTTCAAATTCTTAAAAATCTTTTTAACCCTTATTACCGTTATTACCTTTTTAACCCTTATTACCGTTATTAAAAATCTTTTTAACCCTTATTACCGTTATTACGAGAAAAATAAGAAATCTAAAATGAAAATTAATTAATTACTCAAATATAAAAACAAAAACCACACACAGGTAAAATAAAGATTAATTAATCACTGAAATATGTGAAGTTTATTTATGTAGAGCATCATGAAAAAATAAAAAATCTTTAAATTAATTATTTCATGATTAATTAATCATTGAAACAAAAAACCAATAAAATAAAAATTAATTAATCACCGAAACAAAAACCACACAAATAAAATAACAAATAAAGATTAATTAAACATGTGGAGCATGAAAATATAAGAAACCCTTAAATTAATTATTTCATTATTAATTTAATCACTGAAACAAAAAACCACACAAGTAAAATAATGAAATAAAAATTAATTAATTATTGAAACATGTAGAGTATCATGGAAAATACATAACTCTTAAATTAATTATTTCATAATTAATTAACCACTTAAACATGTGTAGCGTCATTATTGAAAAACAATAAACCACAAATGAAATTAACATTAACTTACAACAAACCACACAAATGAAATGAATTGAACATTAACTTATTTAAACATGTGGAGCTTTCCAAATCACAATTGTTATTTTTTTTTTTAAATTTGCACCCACTCACTAATATTTCTACCTAGCTGACCACGATGACGAGGTTTCCTACGCCGCCGCCAGCTCCTCCACCGCCGCCGGATCCTCCGCCGCTGAAATTCATCACAATGTCCGGTGCGCCGCCGGCTCCTCCTCCGCTGAAATTCTTCACGACGTCCGGAGTGGATATGACTGGAGTGCGGCCGCGTGCGAAGGATGTGGTTGGGCTGGCTGTCGTAGCGTTTCCGGCGCTTGGCCTTGCCGGTGGATCTTCTCCGGCGCTCGGGATCGTCGTCGGAGATCCTACTCCGAGTAGCATCATCATCACGACAAGCACCCTGATATTACTAGACATTTTCCTTGCACTCGATCTCTCCTCTGTTTTTTTTCTCTCTCTCTACTTCTCTCTTTTCTTTTTGCACTGATCTCTGATCTCTCCTTATATCCTTATAAGTGTTTGATTGCATTATTGCTTCTAGAGGTGTAGAAGAAATATTGTTTCTTAATTTGTTTTTGGTGTGTTGTTTATGTAAGTATATATATAACTATATAAGGTAAGGGAGAAGGAGGTGGGGAAGGCAAGAAAGGAAGAGAGAGAATTGTTTAAATTAATGGAGGCTTGATAGTTGTTAGAATCGGGAGGCGCAACTACCAATACCTATACTAAATTAAAAAAATTAAAACGACAACAGAGATTAAAAATTTACGAGTTGTTCTTCACTCGAACAACTCGCAGCAGCCTCAAGGCTACAAAATTTACTCATAAAAGATTACAATATTCGCTCGAAAATATCAATAATACAATACAGTCGTAGTACTTGAAATAAATTTTCACGAAAATGATAAAGAAAAATATCGAAAACTCTTCACTCGAGTAACTCTATTTTTCTTCTATCTTTAGCTTCGATCCGGAAGGTGTGTCGGCTCTAAAAAATGATAAAGAAAAATATCGTCGGACTCTTCACTCGAGCACTCTATTTTTCTTCTTTGATCTTCAATGTAGAAAGCATAAATGATGAAATGATTAATGTCTTCAATATATGCTTCATCATTCTTCTCCAAGGTAGTGGGTAGTTAAGTGGTCAATGCTTCAACCCACACATTCAGCAACTTCCTCCCACTAACACATATACTTCATGCCACTCCATGTACTTGTAACTTCCAGCCTATGATGCCTCACCATAACTCCTTTGTTCCAGCCACGAAATCAGTCCAAAGACTTCACATGTTGGGCCTAAAGTCTTCATTTGTGCAGCCCATTTACTTTACTTGTTTAGCCCATGAGCTCAATGATTGACCCAACATTTTTCAATATGTCTAGCCCACTTTGACGTGGATAACACTTTTGAACTCCATTAATTTCATGTAAAATAAAAATAAATCTATGAAAGTAAAAATGCTTTCTTTCAATGACGTTAGGCAAAAACCTTCCCAACAATAGTTGATTTGAAATAAAGTCAAACAATTGTTATTTTTATTATTAAAAAAAAATATTGCTCATTTCATTAGTATTTAATTTTTTTTTATATTTTTTAAATTCTAAATACTAGTATAATTTTTTATAACAAATCGATTGCAAAATTCAAATATAATAAAATAAAAATGAAAATAAATGTTGTATTTTTTATATAGTTTTTTTAGTTAAAATACATTTTAAATAAATAATTTAATACTTTAAATATTAAAAATAATTAATTTTTGTAAAGTTCAAATTATAAAAAAATTAATTGTGTAATAAAATTCAACTTTTATGAAAGTAGTAAGGTTTAATGTTTTTCCTAGGAAATTACCAGTTTGCCCCACAGTAATCTGAAGCGTTCTTAATTGTCCATGGGACCAAAAACTCCATCCAAGCCGGATGGAGATCCAAGAGAGAGGTTGTGAATTGGCTCACTTCCATGTTGTCTAAGTAGCACAGGTGAGGAGATTCTTCGAGTACGTTTTCTCGCGCTTGTTTAGCATATGTGTTGTTTGACTGCTGTTTATAGTATTGTTTGTTGTGTTCGTATTTACTTTTTCGAGTTCCTCTAGTGTCGTACATAAATACATAACAAAGTGATCAAATGAACTTATGAACTCAATTCTTGAAAATTACTCCTGTAACGATGAACGTGTCCCCTATTATTTCTCGATGAATTAAGATCATACCAATGGGATTTATCTGTACCGTAAGTACTCACAAGTACTCAAAAGTTTATTTTGTTCTTTTCACTTGCGATCGTAGTTTCACAAAAAGATCACCTTACTTCTGAGCTGAATTTTCAGCAGACACAGACGCCACTTCATAAGGTACATGTGTGTTCCTTATATTTCATGCCTTATCATATTCGTTTTCCATTCATCTCAGTTTATCAATGCGAATTCATTTTACATTTTATTTAAGGGTCCTTTAGCCAAGAATTTGAACGATCATCGTCCGAGCATTTCCTGGTCAGGCTCAGCAGTTGTGGTAAACAACTGAATCATTACACGTCATTTTGCCGGAATGGGATTTCAATTGCACTAAGCTTCTTTAAGCCTATTATAAAAGATAAGGCGATTCTCATGACGTAATTCTCTTTTATATATTACGTTGCAATTAACATAGAATTTATCTTGACGTTTCTTATGGAACTCTGTGAATCTCTATTTGTTTTCTTTCATCCTTTCTGCTTGAACCTTTTTCGCCCCCTATCCAGGTTCAGTCATTTGTCTTTGCAATGGCTGAAAAAGAGAAGCGCTACATTGCATATTTGGAGGATATGTACGAAGACTGAAAATTCCAGAAAAAAGTCAAAGACAGATGGTTTCATCATAACAGGGAGGTTAAGAGACTTGTTTCGCTGCAGAGTTTGCATCCTAAAGAAGTCTTCATAACTCCGAAGAATGTGTAACAAAGAGAATGACTGACCTTTTGAGGTCGGAGATTCAGCTGATGCCTGGTGGAGTGACGGTTGATGGGAAGGGGTCGTCTCTGGTACTGATCGATAATGCTAAAACTGGAATCTACCAAATTTACATTCCAGGTTTGTTGTTCTTGTTACCGACTTATGTAGGTAGGGGTTGTTTTTACCTTGGTCAACTTTATTATTTGTGTTTGTGTTTGATGATAAGAACCTAATTAAGAGTTTCGAGGGATTGGATCGGTGACAGGTAGGAGGCGTCCTGTGTATGTACAGGAACTTTGAGGAGGTTGAAGATGTTCAAAATCGAGTCTTTCGCCTCATTGTGCGTTTGATGGGATAGGAAGAACCCTAATTAGATCCCACATTCACTCTTTGTTTTGTCAACATTCGTGTTTTTGTGGCATGTAGTTATGGGTTTTGTCGATCACTCGACTCTTCTACTTCTATCCGTTGGTCTGCCTCTGCATTCGTATTGTATGAATACTGCAGAACTGCCAAAACGAACACTGAAAAAGGTTAATCTCACCCTAGTCTAAAATTTGTATCCATTTTTCATGATATTATGCATGGATCAGTCATATCACATGACGAATTCTAAAAATAATGGTGTCTTCCAAAATGGAATTTGATAAGTGAGATTTTGAGTAAGTGTTTACATAATCTTTTTTTGTCCTAAAAAATGATATATCAAAATAATGAGTCACCATTGATATCGACACACTAGGTCCTCTATTTAACGATAGTCCTCTTTGTCTCCTAATATAAAGATAGAGCACACAAATGCTTAAAATATTTCTTTTTGTTTATATATTAAGAAAAAATAATTTAAAATATTGATTTTATTTTATACTCAAATATAAAAGCAACAAAAAAAAAAACAAAATGAAAATTGTTGGATACGTCGTTACTGAGGCAGTCGCAATTGTGGATTCCTCGTTAGTTGGCCAATTGGTACAGTGGATTACTATATCACACGAAGATTGAGCAAAAGAAAAGGAGCACAATGATTTTGAGCCGCCAGATTTAACTTTCTTATAGTTTCAAAATAAGACCGTATATAATGATAATTATTTCATCATTCGTTCCTTTTAATCTATCTCTTCCATATTATTATTCTATCACCTACTTATTATTTTAATTTATTAATCCTTCATTTACAAAAACACTACACAAAGTATTTTTTACATTATATTTCTTACTTTATTCTACCAATTTATTTATATTTATAAAATAATTCAATAAATTTTATCATAATCTTAATAATAAATAATTAAATATATTATACTTTAACACAAAATTTAATTAAAAATTATGTTTAACATTTTTGAGATTAGCAAAATAAATAAATTAAAATTTAAAATGAATAAAAAATGATATTTAAATTTATATAATCAAACAAAATTTGATTCTATAATTTTTTCGAAAAAAAATACTACAACACACAAACATGAGTTGTGGTGCCACTCTCTCACGACTCACAACACAAGTGTTGGTAGCCAGCTGAGAAAGTCACGAGTCACAAAAATGTGTTAAAATTAAGTAAACACATTTTCCCTAATTATTAATAAAATCGATTTATTTAAACAAGGACTATTCCTAAATATTAATAAAAACATTTTATTTAAACAAGGACTATTACTTATAAACAACGGTTATTACATCATTCTATAATTATAATTTTAAATTTATTTTAATAAATAAAAATCTAAAAAAATTAAATATTAAATTTTAAGCGAAAATTTATTTAAGTTATAATATTATAAACTATAATACATTTCTTCCTACAAACTTCTTCTTCTTATTTATATAAATGTTTAAAAACAGTACATATATTTTAAATATTTGTGTCAAAATATGATCATTAGTTTCTGGAAAAAAAGAACATAATGTTATTTTCAGAATATCACACTCATTTTTAATAATCAATACAATTTTGAATGCATTGTTAAATTTCCATTTGATATTGTTGAAAAATGAAAGATATCTCATGCTCTTGAAAAGATTGAATTATAAAGAATGAGAAATTAAAATTAAAAATTGTACCTATATTATAAGAATTGGAATGATAAAAAAATACATTATATCATACGATTATTGAGTGGATGAGATATCACTTGTTAAATAATGGTCATTAAGTGTCTTAGTGCATGTTTGGTTCTTTGGTTAACTAATCCTAACTTGCAATTGGTCATTAATAAGTTGTTTGGTAGTACAATTCATCTATGACAATTTAATTCAAAAAATAAAGCATTGTTGAATTTCAAGAATGGAACTCTCCATCGGCACTCCCCCATTGCCTTACTCGGCGATGCTCGACACCGGGAGCGACCTCATCTGGACCCAATGCAAGTCCTGCGAGCAGTGCTTCGACCAGCCGAGCCCTATATTCGACCCCGCGAATTCGTTGTCCTTCTCCAAGACCTTGTGCTCGAGCGATATTTGCGGGACCCTCCCCTCGTCGATTTGTGGTGGGGCTGGGGAGTGCGAGTACTTGTACACCTACAGCAAATCCTCCTCAACGCAAGGGTTCATGGCGACTGAGACCCTCACGTTCTTCGGGAACGTCTCGATCCAAACATCGGGTTCTCGTTTTTTATTTTGCACTTGTTTTTTTTCTCTGTTTTGTACTTTCTCGTTGTTCTCTGTTAGTGTCTTCTAATTCTTGCATAAGCTGAAATATTAGTGTGAGAGGCAAATTAAAAAAAACAAATTTGATTTGGAAGCTCCACATATTTAAGTGATAAGTTAATCTTCATTTAATTTCAGTTGAGTAGTTGTTTTTCCGCTCTACATGTTTAAGTGATTAATTCTACATGTTTAAGTGATTAATTAATCATGAAATAATTAATTTAAGGATATTAATCTTTATTTTGTGATTTTTTGTTTTGATTAATTAATTATGAAATAATTAATTTAAAGATTTCTTATTTTTCCATTATACTCATGTTACATTAAAAAATTTGTAGAGCATTATTAATTAATAATGTTTTATATTAAAATAAAATATATATAGATTATATATAAATTATATGTGTGGAGCACCTTGGAAAATATTTTGAGAATAAAATGGTATAATTTTGTACCTGGAAAGATGATTAAAATAAAACCATTTAAAAATTAATGTGTATTCAATATTATATAAAAATAAAATAAGCAAAAAAATAATAATTGTGCTTCGAGAATAAGTAATATATAATATGAACAAACATAAAATTATAATTATAACATATTATGTAATAATTATGAACAATGAACAAAAATAGTTAATTGTGTAATAATTATGTTAATTCTTCCGAAATAAAAAATACAAAAGTAATAATTATTTTTCCATGATACTAACGTGAATTCTACACATTTCAGCGATTAATTAATCTTCATTTTGTGTGATTTCTTATTTTTATATTTCAATAATTAATTAATCTTATTGTGTGGTTTCTTGTTTTTCTATGTTTCAAACTCTTAAAATTAAATTAATTAAATTATAATTTTATTGATTGAATTTTGATAAACTAATTGTACTAACAATTAATCAATATTGATATTATATTTTTTTTCTAAAGTTTGGATTGAGTATTTAAAAAAACAATATTTTTAACAATTAATATCATTATTTTATTTTTTTATAAGACATCAATATTTCAACAATATCTCAATTAAATCCAATTATTTTTAAGTAAGTTATAATTAATTATGTTAATATATAAAAATTAGAGTATAAAAATAATTTTTTTTTAAATGCTGGGACCAAGTATCTAAAGGGTTTAATTCCTAAAGTGTTAATTGCTTTTAAACGTTAACAAAATATTTATGTACAGTGTGTAAAAAGAGAGGGTGGGAGAACGGATCTTGCACGCTGTGTGTGACACGATCATAGTTTCACCCTTTGGCTGCATGTTACTCTTGCATTATTATTTAACCCTAAAATTTTCATAAAAATTACAATTCGATTCCAAAACTTTGATAAAATGCAAATAAACAAATTTTGACAAAAGATGGACTTTAAATAAATCTGATTGAAAAATTATAATATAATAAAATAAAATTATAAATAAATGTTGTATGTTTATATAATTTTATTTTTAATAAAGAATTTCATACTTTAAATATTAAAAATAATTAATTTTGGTAAAGTTCAAATTTATAAAAATTTTAATTGTTTAATAAAATTCAACTTTTATGAAAGTACTAATGGTTTAATGTTTTTCCTAGGAATTTACCAGTTTGGCCCGCAGTAACTTCTTTTCACCCTTTGAATGTCTGAACAAATTAAGCCTTTTAGAACCCTAACCCCCAAATTCGAGCTTTGCTGATGGATGATGTTACCGATCAAGGAAGCTTTTGAGGAAAGAAGAAGCCCCCTCCCTGCGGAGGTATGGTTGACTTTATTTTTTTTTTCTGGTCAAAGATTCAATTTTTGTTAGGATGGATTTAGTTGTCATAAATTTCGTTGAGGATTAAATTCTTGTTTTCTCTTTGTTGGGTTCTGTTATGTTCTGTTATGTTTTGTTGTTTTCTAATGTGTGCGTGTGTGTTTCAATTGTACACATTCTACTCTCTCTTTATGTGCATATTCTACTTCATTTATTCATGAATTCTACTGTGTATTTGTAAACTTTAAACCCTAAACCCTAAACTCTATTCTACTGTGTCTCAATCCTTAGTCTTCATCTGCTGGCGACTGGCGTATCTTTCGCTCACGAATAAACTCTTGAGACGAAGACGAGCTACCCATCTTAGGCCATGCGATTTCGCGGCTTTGTACAGCTCGATCGTTTGCACAATATTCAACTGCAACAAAAATTTATTAAATAGTTAATATAATCAAGAACCTCTTATAGTAGCAGTTTAAAAATTTATCAAGAACTACATATTATCAACCTGTTTCTCAAATTAACAAACCCCGAAACTATAGTATATATTTCATCTCATACGTACCTTGATTATTGAGACTGTGGTATGATTATGTTTGCAAGTAGAGAAAACTTGTGATCTCTGTATTAGCATGATACTGTTTCTTGGGATATGATTAACTTATTCATCACTTCGCCCGCCGTGTCTATACCAAGACTGAATTCATTCTCGGCCGATTGAGCGGACTCACATTGTCTTTCTAGAAAGTCATCCCACCTGTCTAACCTTTCCTCTTCTTCTTCCTAAAAAGAACACCTCAATTACTGGATAAACAACTACAAAATACTCGAGGTAACTAGATGGTGATTAGAGAGGATAGTAAAACCTTGTATATGTTTGCATATTCCCAGTATCTTTTTAATTGTTGAGGTCTGACTGCGAACCCATAAGTATCTCTGTTCCAAAATCGAATAAAGAAGTCAGATTACAAAGACCGAATTCGACAAATTCCAAGAACCCAAAAAGAGTATAATACCTCATCAAAAGTCTCTTATACCCTATCAACTTATATCAGTACAACTACTGCCACAAATCAAAAATTCGCTAAATAATTAAAAAGTAAATCAAATTAGTTATAAATAGAAGAAATCAGTAGTAAGTTGAGAAGAACACAGTATTAAAGAGAGAAAATTTTAGTATTAAAGATAGAATAATTTAGAATACAAAACTTGGACCATCATTTTTGTCATCTCTAGAATCAACAATATTGATAACTCCAACATCATCACTAAAATCCACTTAAAATGCCTACAAAAATACATAAATACATCGAAAAAATTCAATTACACAAGAGAGAATTAATGTACTGAAAAAATGCATACAAACCACATAAAAACCGTGTGGAGAGGGTGGATATGTGGAGAGGGTGTGGGTTTTGAGTTTATCCCGGTGGTGGGTTCGATAGCTCCAAATTTATTACGGTACTAATAATTAATAAAACCGTGTATAATTAATTATGGTTTGTCACCGTGGTATACTGGTATAGGGTGATCTCCTATCTGGCTATCTTAAGACTTAATTAAAATACTCCGTAATATATATATACATATATATATATATATATATATATATATATATATATATATATATATAGTAAGTAGATAAATCTTAATGACTGCAATATATAATTATTATATATATAGTACGTCCCGTCTTGCAAAAGTCTGCCGTGTGTTGGACTGCCAACAATGTCGTACGACTACCTGTTCAAATACATAATCATCGGCGACACGGGTTTGCATCTAACGAACTATTAGAGTAAATGTATATATATAATTAATATAATCGTGTTTTGGTTTAATTTGCAGGGGCGGGTAAATCCTGTTTGCTTTGGCAATTCACCGACAAGAGGTTCGAGAAGGAGCATCATGTCACAATCGGAGTTGAATTCGGTGCTCGCATGCTCATCGTAGACGGAAAGCAGATTAAGCTTCAGATTTGGGATACTGTATTTGCGCTATTTTTTCTCTTTAATAAATAATTTCAGTTTCTTTAATTTCATTGTTTGATTAGGCTGGCCAAGAGTTGTTCAGGTCCGTCACTCGATCGTATTACAGAGGGGCTGCCGCTGCACTCCTAGTATACGACATCGCCAGGTAATAATCGAACACGTTTTCTTTGTATTTATGTTCTGTTTTAAGTGGGAATTTTACTTATGTTTCCTAGGAGAGATACGTTTAGTCATGTTGCAAGGTGGCTAGAAGAAGCTCGGCAGCATACGAGCCCGAACTTGACAATCATGCTCGTAGGACACAAAAGTGATCTCGCTCACAAAAGAGCAGTAAGCAAAGAAGAAGGAGAACAATTCGCTAAAGAAAACGGGCTCTTATTCACGGAGGCTTCTGCAAGAACAGGTCAAAATGTCGAGGAGGCATTCGTAAAGACCTCCGCGAAGATTCTTGAGAAGATCCAAGAAGGAGTTGTTGATGTATCCAGTGAGGTAAACTAAGCACCTGAGTTTTAGGGATATTTAAAAAAACTACCCCAACTTTCTAAAATATTACAAATAGCTCAGACTTTCTTGTGGACTATTTGCAATGCATAGAATTAAAGAGGGATGTAAATGTAAAATGGCCACGAGAATTTGGGGTGATTTTGTAATTATCCCTTAGTTTAATGGAATGCATCTAGAAGTGATTGATAGATACTGTGTTGTGGTATCTGTTTTATGTTTCTGTTATATAAAGGGAAATAGGAGAACCATTAATTGATATAAAATTGCAGACGTCGGGTATTAAAGTTGGCTACGGACAGGCATTGGGTCCAGGCGGATGGAGAGATGGAACTGTTGCTCAAGCTGGTGGATGTTGCAACTGATAATGTGAGATATTCAGTTCTGGATTCACTTAGGTGCTTTGGGCAGTTAGATTTTACTGAACAATGAGAGCTTGTTGTGAAATGCATTAACTGTACAGTTATGACTTTTTTTCTTGTTAATTTTTTGGTGGTTGTCTTATGATGAATGCATCGAAGTAATGTGTCGATTTTTAGTTATTGAGGGCATGCACATTAGTGTTGAAAATAAATGTGTTACCAAATGTACAATGAGCAAACAAGAGGCTAATGTGAAAATGTGAATAAATGTGATATTTCATCTGTACAGTGTCCAAGTTTGTAAAAACCGGAAGATACCAGAATTTGGTGCTAGGGTTAGTGTCGAATAAAATCGAGCAATTCATCAGTAGAGCTTTATTCTGGTCTGAATGGGACTCCGGCATATAGGACATGATTGAAGTTCTTGTCCGCACTCACAACACGTCTGAAAAAAAAATATGATAATTATCATCTTTAAAATCGGGGTGTTTCGCGGCTTCATAGCATTGGGAAATAAGTGTATCGAACAAATGTGTTGTACCTGATGACCACATCCAAAAGCCATGTCCTTGGGGTTCGTTAGGCAAATGGGGCAAATCTGTTGAAGATGTTCAAATTATGTAGGTATTTTTCACCTCAATCAAATGCAAAAATAATAGGGATAGTTACAAAAACTACCCTACAGGTTTGTCGTAAACACAAAAAATGGAAGTAACAAAAACCACTTCAAGAATTACATTTTGCAGATTTCGCTAGTGTCTTAAATCCCTTGTTTAGAAAAAAAAATAGATATATGACGAAGTAATTGTAAGAATTTGACGGTTAGCAAATTCCATCAGATTAAGGATTTTTGTTTAATTCTGGATATCATCACAAATCTCAGAGAAACAATTAAGGCACAGACGGATAAAGAAAATGTGCAAATAATTGTGGGACGGAGGGACTATATATTTAAAAAACATAAACTTGACAAGAACCTGATGTTCATAATTAGAGCTTGGAGCAGAAGGAGCTGCATTAGCAGGGATATTGGCCTCATAGTACGAACTTGAGCTGTTGTGCTGAGAAGTATTCGCACGTGAAGGTTTCGGATTGCTGGAAAATGTGGGACCGTACACGGGAGGAGGAAGAGCAATCCTCTCGGAAATATTTCCTTTCCTTCCACTAAATCATCACATAAATGAATAAACTTATATTAAAAGATAAATTATGAAACTACCCCTGAGCTTAGTTTAATTATGCATATCTTTTAAAGTTACTTTATAAATCAAAAACACCACATCGTGATTTGTGCTTGCTTAAAAAAATTATCTCCCTCTTGAGAGTGAAATCTGTAACTCGATCAATCACATAATTATAGTCATATGTGGGTAGACGCGTAGATTAAGAAAAAAATGGGTTTTAACCGAGAAAGCAAGAGTAAAATTGTTACTTTAATGCAGTAAAGTGTGAATAGTTGTTAGTAAATGTAAAATGTAAGTTAAAAAATTACAATTAAAATAAGATGATGTTTTGAGGATATTTACTTTATGAGTTAATTTTTAAGGTGCCACTGTTATTTTCGGATGCCCCATAAATAAGAATGACTATTTCTACTTAAGGAATGAGTTTTTCTTCTCTTTATTTTAATTGACTGAAAATAAGACAGGTGCTAAAGTGTGGGTAATTAGCCATTTTCATAAATAATGGTCCTTAATTGTAAATAGAAAAAAGAGCTCAGGGGTAATTTTGTATTTAACGTGAAACAAAGATTACCCCAACAAATTTAGTTCCATTGCTGCTTTAAATTGACTTGGGATTTCCATCAACGCCGAAAGAGCAAACTCTGTCTCCTTGCGAGTTTGGTGCACATTCTTGGCCATAATCTCTGTAAAATTGACAAACTAGATCCCCAAGAGTAACTCAGAAGTGAGAAAAGAATGCAAATTACAGAAAGTAATTCACAAATATTGTATGTATAAAACGAATCAAGAACTCACCTGGAAATTATCAAAGTCCCGAGCAGGGATGTTGTCATCAAATTCCTTCATCATATCCCAAGGGCCATCTCCAACTCCGACCAAAACAATGGATAAAGGTAACTTGCTGGAAATGTATAGATAAAATCACTTTACAATCCCAAAATTTGAGAAATACATTACCCGAGGTTCATCACATAGAGTTTTTATCAGATTTACCCCTCTCCTATAAATTAATTGTGTCACGGCTTCACAGGGATAATTGTAATTTTAAAACATAATATACGTTGTAAATATATATAGACACACACACACACACACACACACACATATAGTAAATCACAATGACAGTATCTGTAATCATCCATTAAAAATGTTCACCTAGCATTAACAATTGCTTGAACAGTTTGCTGCTCCTGTGGACTCAACTGGCCATTTTCAGTATCAACACTTCTGGTAACCTGAGAAAAAATGAAACAATATTCTGTGACATAATATAGTCAACTCAAAGTGTGAAGAAAGAAAGCAATCAAAGCATAGCCATACGACTAATTTACTAATTTAGACTAATTATACTCGTCAAAATGGATAAAAATTGAAACAAACAAGTTCACACCACAAATGAACAAATTCATTCATGACGCTATTCCAGAAATGATAATGTGAGCTCGGAACTTCAAAATCTAAAATATCGAAATGATTTGACTTGTAAATTGCAAGTCAGATTAATAATTACCAAATTTATTACAAAGGCCATATTATGTCATATATATTCTAGACCTTGAATATGTTTTATAACACACGTTTTAATTATCCCTATTTCCTTATCCACATGCATGATAAATGGAAACTATTGCTAGGGCTAATTACGGATTACGGAATTCAAGATCTTTCGAAAATTACAAACCCTTAATAGTGGTAATTGATTCATTATCACATTCCTCTAATTATATGAAGAAAAAACTTCATAAAAGACAACATATGTACAGTATATTCTTATCCAAGTTAACAAACCTGTCCATCTGCAATAATCAATAAAACATGGTACTGACCCCCACTTTGCTCAACAACAGTCATAGCCATATCAATTACTGGTGCAAATGACGTTGGCCCTGCACAAAGAAAGCTTGAAGCTTAGAAATTCATTTCCCAATATTAATCTCCACGAGATAGGATAAAACAAGAATTCCATAAACCTGCCAGTTTCAGATTCGGAACAAGTTCTCTATATCGACTTAAAACTTGCTCAAATCCATTGCAAAATCTCTCATCCGGAAAGAAGCTGAATACATCTTGATCATGAGTCGATGCTGACAGGTTTTTAAAAACAACATTATTTCCCGGGCAAGTCAATTACTATCATTTTAAGAAACTACAGGTTTACTAATTATTGATACCATCTCCAAATCCATAACAGGGGATCAAATTATCATCATCAAAAGCAGCCAATGTCTTCCCAGTTATAGTTATTGCTTGTTCGTAGGGATTCGGATCACTTCCAATGTGATGTAAGCTTCGACCATTATACGACCTTTTGCCTAAAAAGGTACAAAAGTCAGCATATTTCTTCACATTTTTTTACCAACGTTATCAACATGAAATATGTAATGATTAACAGCAAAAAACCAACCTGTCCATTCATTGCTCTTGGTGAAATCAATCCCGATAATTAGGTTGGAAGACTCAAGACCAGCACGTGCAAGAGCTTCAGTAACCTACATACAATAAATAGTTCAATATATAGATCATTTTGAAACAGAAAATCAAGAATCTTTAGACCATGATACCAGATTATATAAATTGTACTAGTGTTTTTTATTTGGAAGGACAGGCAAAATCAAGATTCCAGCTTCAGGACATGTAAATCCAAAATGTCGAATCATTCATTTCAATTAAAAGTTAAGGTCTTCAACATTTTCTATAAATAATTACTCTCCACTACTTACTAGTAACTACCCATTTCAGAGATAATAAAATAGTAATAGATCTATTCTCTCATAGGAAATTGACATAATAAGTCCAAAACTTCATTTGCTATTCTGAAACATATCCAAAAGGATATTTACAACTTACACAAGCTACCTTGTATTCTAATTGGTTGTTCCAAAAAACGAATAAAAAAAAAACCAGAGTGCGATATCGATTTTTCTCAGATACGATTTGAAACATACTATGTAGGCTCAAAATTAATAAAACTCACAATCTTGTACACACAAAAAACGTACCTGTTCTAACGAATTATAGTCGTCTGCAATCCTTGAATACCTTCTGTCGAGCTTCTTCTGAGGAGGGCGCGTTTGGGATGAAGGTGGGTTGTGATGGGCAGTTTCGTAATTGTAAGGTTGGGATGGAAACTCGTAATCTTGATGATGAGAGGCATAGTTTGACGGTGGGTATCCTGCTGGACTAAGATTATCCTGCACGGGGTAATTCTGAGCGTACTGTGAAAACGTCGATTGACCATTATCGTGCTGCCACCCGGACGAAGAACTAGACCGGGAAGTAGAAGATTGCCTCCAGTTATCCCTGGAGTTTGTCGAGCTTTTGTTTCCCATCAAAAACCCAATTTATCAACAGAAAATCTCAAAACCTATCAACCAAACACACGAAAAACCGAGAAAAAGAATGACTGATTCCGGTAAATTATAAGAAAAGCAAATCTAAACCCAGATTTTTCTGTATCGATACAACCGAGAAACGAAATTGCATCCGAGAATTCGAATGAAAAATGTGAATCGCACAAACTACATAGAAAAACTAGTTGTACATAAACAGTAGCCGACTTCGAAAAAGCATCGACACTTCCACGTTTTCATTAACAGAGCACTACACTCCAAAAACCGTAGAGATAAGAACAGATAATGATGCGAATAAACTAAAAATAAAAAAACACAGCAACAAACGTACACGATCAATTTATAGACGAAAATCTAAAGCACGGAGAGTAGAAAAATGAGGAATTCTAGTCAACGCCAGTCTCCTCGTACCAAATCAAATTAAGAATTTTTAATCCCTGCAGAATTTCAAATACTGAATCAATGTCGATATAAGTG
The DNA here is from genome assembly GCA_014843705.1 of Euphrasia arctica. NCBI lineage: Eukaryota > Viridiplantae > Streptophyta > Magnoliopsida > Lamiales > Orobanchaceae > Euphrasia > Euphrasia arctica. The sequence continues at coordinate 18,514 of JACOMQ010001653.1, forward strand.
TGTGTGAGAGAGGGAGGTAGAGAGATACCTTGCAACAGTCCTTCTCCGATGTGTTGTTGGGATCTCAAATCCGTTTGCCAAAAAAATTATTGAATTAACATATAAATAAATAAATAAATACTAATGAAAGAAAGAAAAGGGACGGAAAAAAGGGTAGTGTCTTTTTGTTAGTAAATTCTTTCCCAAATAAATCTTATTTTAAATTTTCTTAACCCTAATTGAGTGTAGTGTAATTGGTGAAACACGTTTTCTTTTTCGTTGACGAAAAATAAGTTGTTGCCCACACTCAATTTCAACATGCAAAAATACTATTCGGTAGTGATTGTGTATCCGTAATTCCGTATAATGCCGACTATTTTAATTGGTCGAGGCTATTGCCCGGTAAAAAACACTTATATATTCCCTCTGTCTCCGGTTGTCGCACCTCCTTTTTTTGACACGATTTGCTATTCAGGTAATATCTCCACCTAGGGTTTAATATTCGAATTTTTTTCCTGTTATTTCTTTTGTGAAAATGGGTACAGTCAATTATTTAGGGATTTGTGATTTAACGTGATTTGTTTTTCTTAATTGTTGAATGTTGTTGAATTTTATTTACTTACCAAGCATCAAAACTAATTGATTTAAAAGTTTGATAGATATACGGTTGATGTTATGAAACGTGTTGAGGGTGACTACGATGTGGATTCGTTTGTTCGATTAATAATCGAAGGTAAATGGGACGAGGGCCTTTCGGTGTTACGCAATAATAATATCATCGGTGGAGAAGAGGATGAAAACATGATTAAGTCGGCATCTCTAGTGATATTGGAGCAGAAGTATATTGCACTTGTGGATGAAGATAAGGTTGTGGATGCTTTCTCTATCATGAAGACAGAACTATTTCCGCATATACCCGATAAAGCGAAGCTTGAGTCCATGTGTGCTTTGTTAGCATATGAACCGACTAATTCACTTATTAGAGCTTCTAGGAAAAAGTCGAGGCTTGAATGTAACAAAAACACGCTGAATCAATTGCGTGAGATACTCGTAATTCCGGAAAGGTGGAGATTGGTGGACGCTTATCATGGTGCGAGAGACCACACCCCTAGTGAAAGGTTGCAGGTAATATTTCAATTTCTCTATTAAACTGAAATTGACTGAATTAAACTGAATTTAATGGATTTGAAGTTGCTAATTCTCAGAAAGAATTCATAATTATATATATTCTCTTAATTGTGTTTTTTAGGTACTGCTGGAACACAGGGATGAAATTCGGTGTTTGCAGTTTTCTCACAATGGAAAATATCTGTCCTCGTCATCTGGCGATTGTCTCGTCGTAGTGTGGGAGGTATATATTATTATACTGCAACTTCTCTGTTTTATTTTGTTAATGGTTTTTAGTCTCGTTTTATGTTTTTGGTAGGTGATGCTCGATGGTCTTCACGTTTGTTTGAAACATAGATTAACCGGTCACCAAAAGCCGGTATCGTGTATTTCATGGAGCCCTAATGACGACCAAATTGTTACATGTGGAGTGGATGAAGTGGTGAGACGGTGGGATGTTGACTCTGGGCAGTGCCTTCACATATACCAAAAAAGCAACAACATCGATCTCGTCTCTTGTGCGATTTCGCCTGATGGGAAGAAGGTAATTTGCGGTGTGAATGATGGAAGCATCTGCGTGTGGGATTTGGAAGGAAACGAGTTAGAATGCCATAAAGATAGGCTAATTGTCGGTGGTAATGATGTTGACATGGGAATCATTCCCGCTAATAGTAATGACGATGAGGAAGTTATTATAGTTAGTGTTTGCAAAGAAAATACGATATTGTTGTTTGGATCGGAATCTAAGTCGGAGAAACGCATAGAGGAGGATCGTAAAATAACTTCATTCTCGCTGTCTCGAGATGGAAAGTTGCTGCTTGTTACCCTGTCGAGTGAGGAGCTTCACTTGTGGAATACAGACGGCTTCATTAAGCTCCTAGCTGAGTATAAAGGTTGTAACAGATGTTTTCGTTCGTGTATAGGGGGAATAGATAATGGATATATTGCTGGCGCAAGTGAGGATTCACGGGTAATATATATGTTATTGCTTTTCTTTTTCGTTGGCACTTTTGATGATGTATATCTCGTGTTTGAACTTATATAACGGTTATTGTGCATGTATTTGTAGGTTTATATATGGCACCGGTTAACCGGAGAGTTGATTTCCGAGTTAGTAATTGGGCATTCTGCGGCTGTCAAGTGTGTTAGTTGGAACCCAACGAACCCCCACATGATGGCTTCAGGGAGCGATGACGGTACTATATCCATTTGGGGAAAGAAACATTAATCGTTAATTTATAGTTTTTGCTTCCATCCAACATTTAATTCACACAAGAGCACGGATTTGAATTGATCTCTAGAATATTGGTGGTCTATCTTAGTGATGAAAAACTATGAATTTATAAGTTTACTATATTTGTTCCAAAATTTCCTTCTATGATTCTCATATTTTATTGCCATAGCCCATAAGTGATAAACCTTAAATGATTGGTAACGAATTCAAATTTCTGAAGTTCGTTTGATTGTTTTCTGGTCAGAAAATTTGATTGTTTTCTGGTCATTAGTTTTGTTTTTGTTCTACAGCGTCAAATGATGAATAAATTTATATTTTTAAGTTAAAAAGTTTATAATTGTAGTAAAATTTTAATAAGTATTAAGAAAAAATAAGAATAGAAATGATGTGCATAATATTAGGGTTTGGGGGCAATTGGTTTCTAATATTATATCAAACTCCCATACTTTTTAGATCATTTTAAAGGGTTGTATTTTTCTAACATATTTAATTATTAAGGTCTTCATATTATTAATTAAGGGCACTTTTTAATATGTGTTAAAGTCTAAAATATCCTTACACATTATTAAACATTTCATCATTATTAAACAAGAGAATTAATGAATCTCTAATATTTGACCAGATGTTAATTTTCGTAGTAGGGCTGGAGGTTCCAGGCAGGGTGATGGAGAAGAGGAAGGCGAGGAATGCCTTTGTTTCGAAGAAAATCCTTGCCGACGGGATTTATGGCGACGCCGACGAGGCTAGTACATGTTGGACGGAGGATAGGGCATCGAGATAGACATGGTCGAATTGCAAATGATGTTTTTGACGGGACTGTGGGGCGTTTCGAGCCCGACTATCGCATCTTCTCCACTAGTGTTGAATGAAGAAAAGGAAAGTGATATATCTTTTTTTGAATCCATGAGAACTGAGTTTTGGTTTGCAGACACGAAAGTAACATTTGAGTTCAAAGTGTTTGTTTAAATGTCTATGAGAAGAACTTAACTTTGATTTATGTTATAATGTCTATTTTTTTATGCTCATGTCTACTAAAAAAACTAGCATTGGGTGCAAGGTGACACGGTAAAAAAGAGTGGTCAGCGGCTTCATACTTATTATTTGAATGTAAGGTGCGAGAAGATGTGAGAATACAAAACTGATTTTGATAAATGTTAATCCTTATGATAATAGTGGGTTGCTATCATATTTTGAACCTAATGTATTTCTTGCTATGATATTTTTGTGGAGATAAAAAACTTTTTAGTCTCATAAATGTAGTCTTTTTTCGATTTAGTCCCACATATATTCGTCTTTTCAATTTAGCCCCAAATATGTTGAATTTGGTTTCAATTTAGTCTTTTTTGTACGAAGTGTCCATGAATGCTGACTTAGCGCTACGTGTCAGCATCCCATTGGTCAACGACTTTTTAAAAAAGAAAAGAAAAATGTCGTTGACCAATGAGATGCTGACACGTGGCGCTGAGTCAGCATCTATGGACACATTTTGACGAAAATTGAAATTTCTATACAAAAAGGACTAAATTGAAACTAAATTCGACATATTTGGGATTAAATTGAAAATGCGGATGTATGTGGGACTAAATCGAAAAAAGACTACATTTATGGGACCGACAAAATTTTTATCTCTATTTTTGTGCGTGCCATGTGGTCTTAGTGGATATTGTGGTTCATCTGACATCAATAGTTTCTAATGTCTAATGTAATTACTGCAATTAGTAATGAGTCATTTTGTCTTCAATAATGTTGGATGGTACATCTTGTATATGTGATTGATATTGCATCTATTTACATTGTATGTTGCAATATGAATGTCATGATTATATGTTAGATTTATGATAGTTTCATATCTATGATAGATTTATATGTCAAGATCTTATTAGTAATGTGCTTATAGGCAAGTTGTTAATATCTATGATAGAGTTTGCGGCTGATAATTTTTGAATGTATGATGAAATTTTGTGGTGTTTATTTTATATTTGATAAATATTCGATTTTTAGTTGTATCTGGTATAGATTTCTGAAAGATAGTTAATATCTATGATAGATTCATAAGATATTTTATTGATTATTTATGTGATTACAAGCACAGACAAATAGTGGAGTATCTATTATTTATTTTTTAGCATCCATTCGTTATGATTTAAGCTGAAACTCTTTAGAGCATCTCCAACCGATACCAAAAACCTATTTATTATTTATAAAATGATCCTTTTTTTATAAATTAATAAAAATGACTCATTAAACTTTTTTGTTTCTTATTTAATATTTTTTGTAACGTAATGTTTTTAAATAATCATATCATTAATAATTAAAAAAATTATTTTATAAAAAAATAAATATCACAATATTCAATATAATTAAATATTAAATATTTAATTGATAATAAAAATAAAATAAAATAAAAATAAAAATAAAATACTTAAAATAAAATGCTACGAATTACAAAAATAAATAAACTATGAATCACAACAAAATTGATAAATTGAAAATAATATTTATTAAATTTTTTTATGTCAAAAGTTATGTGGTTAAATAGTAAATTTATAAAGATTTTGGTTATTTATAAAAATAATATAAATAATTGTATAAAAAGAATATTTAAAGAATATTCTTTTAAGTTTGAATATACGTTTTTCGGTTGGAGTAAAATTACTGTAAACTTAAACTTAAACTTATTTTGGGTTTAAGTTTTGGTTTCTCGGTTGGAGATGGCCTTAGAGTTGAAATGTCCAGGTCCTTCTATGATAGATGTTCAGGTCTTTTTTTACTTGTTAAACTTTGTTGGTTCGTGTATGCATTAATAGTAAGTCCATTTAATTATATCTATCATAGATATTCAGATGATGTAATGTTTTTCGAATTATTAAACATGTTGGTCCATGTATGCATGAATTGTCACCGGTTTATATCTATGATAGATTTTCAAGAGATATAAAACAATATATAATCAGCGTTAGAAGGTTGTGAATGAAATGTCAAAACATCTTTTGTAATTTAATGTTTTTACATACTGTTGAGTTAAACTGAGTTGTTGAACTTATATTTACAAACTATATATTATCTAACATAGTATTATATCTTTAAACATAGTATAGTCTACGTAATATACTGTTGTGTTTGTTATATACATGTACATATCTATTAAAGTCTATACCACATGTATAAGTTATGACACATTTTTTCAACACATTAATTCCCCGGGTCGTAGCGCTTGTCCCACATTTTCATGGTGCCGTTGTAGGATGCTTTGAGGGTTGAATATGTACCGGAGTAATCGATGTTCACACCCGTTTCCCTCCGTGCCTGTCATGCTTGGAAACGGACACTCGTTTCTCGAGGCTTTACTTCATGGCCACCATGTTGCAGTACCCAAAGTCGACAATTGTGATGTCCTTCCTCAATAGCTTGTGGTAGAGAGGGCAAGTTATGCATGGCGCCACCACCTCCTGCTACACTCTCACCGCCCGATGAGACAGTATTGCCCAATTCACACTTAAAAGTAATTATTCAGTATCTATCATAGATTAAAATAGTTTTTTGAAATTGCAACATATAAAATATAAACATTATCTATCCAATATCTATCATAGACTAACAATAGTTTTATAAAAATGCAATATATAGAATACACACATCTATCTATCTAGTATCTATCATAGACAAACAATAATTTCATAAGAATGCAACAACTCTATACGTTGTTTGCAAATTAGATATATTTTGGAATCAGTTATGTACATGTGCAATGACATATTCACACAAATGTTTTACTCTCCCTAATAGGTACTGATCGGTAGCCATTATAATATCTTGTGCATTATCTAAGTTAACATCAACAGACCATGGGTACATATATCTGGTACATATATCTAACACCAAAAAGAAGAAGAAAAATGTGGCATGAAATAAGAAATGGAAAAAAAAAATTAAGTTAGAATAGAGTTTCAATGCAAATAGTCACCTCATCAGCAACTTAAAAACATCACATATGATATTTGTTGTCTCCTCATCTTTAACATATCTCTCATACAACCCATTCAAGCAAAAATAAATAAGAAAAATAACAAAATAAATTTAACACAATACAGATTTTTTTTAGGGATAATTATAGTTTAGTACTTGAACTATAAGCACTTTCGGGCTTTAGTGACTCATCTTTTTATTTTGGTAGTTTAGTACCTGAACTAAAGCTTAATTAGACTTTGGTGGCTGAATCGGCGGATTCCGGCCACACGTGCATAACACGTGCTTAATTCTGTAATCAAAATGAGAGATGAAGGGTATTATAGACTTTTCCTTATATTATTAATATATAAATAATTAAAATTTTATAAATAATAAAAATAAATTAAAACAATAAAAAAATTAAAAAAATTATAAATAAATAAAAAATAATTAAAAATATTTATAAATAATTAAAAAAAATTATTAAAAATATTTATAAATAATTATAAAAATAATTAAAAATATTTATATAATAACTAAAAATATTTATAAATAATTATAAATAATTAAATATATTTATAAATAAATAAAAAATAGTTAAAAATATTTATAAATAATTATAAAATAATTAAAAATAATTGGAAAGAAACTAAAAATCACAAAAAAAATACAGCTATCAAAATCCATAAATCACTAATTTAACTTGAAAATCCACGATAAAAATACAGAAATCACAAAAAAAAAACAAAGTAGAATCACAAAATAAAACGCGAATCCAAAAACGCGAATTCGGGACAGAAATAAAAACGACGAAGTTCCGGAGTAGAATCCCAAAAGGGGAAGAGGTGCCCTTCTCCTGCGTCTTCTCCTTCACCATCGCGAATCCGCGTCCTTCTCCGGCGTCTTCTCCTTCACCATCGCCGGTGAGAATTCGTGCCCCCTCGGCAGCGACGGGTTCGCGTTTCTCATCACCGATCGAGCCCTAACGATGGCGGATACATGGGCCTCTCGATCGACGTTCCGATTACATCGCCATGGAATTCGACACGAGCTTCGACCCTATCCTCGGAGACGTCAGCGGCGTACACGTCGGCATCGATTCGAACGGCATCAGGTCAGTGGCTTCCTCCGATTTAGTATCCAGAAAAATCGATCGCAAGAACGGGAGAGAATGGAAGTCCTGAATTGAATAAAGAGATACCGGGAAATCAATTAGGGTTTGGGTCGGGCCGTTGAAGGAGACGAAGCCTTTGAACCCTGTTCTTGATGCGAAGATGGATCTATCCAAAAAAATGTTCGTGTGATTTTTTTATCTGAATTTTGGTCATACGTATTCATTTGTGTATATTGAAGTTAAGGAAAAGGTCATACGTATTTTGACCGTATGTGGAAAGTATAATACGTATATTGTGTTTTAAAAATAAATCGAATTAATAATGAAAAGGTTAAAATAGTAACTTCTCACATTCAGCCAATGTTATCGTGACATCTGTCAATTGAAGGCACGTGTTTTGCACATGTCGCCGGGATCCGCCAATCCAGCCACCAAAGTCTTATTAAGCCTTAGTTCAGGTACTAAACCACCAAAAAATAAAGATGAGTCACTAAAGCCCGAAAGTGTCTATAGTTCAGGTACTAAACTATAATTATCCCTTTTTTTTATCAAAAATTCCAATTCTTGTTCTGCGTGCACAACAATTTGAAGATCCTATCACGAATCTATTAGAAAACCACTACATGATTTATTTAATTGATGGCATAAGCTATGTCGTTTCTTTCTACAATTTCTTATCTAAATGTCTGAAAACTTTTAGTTCTTTGAGAAGAGAATGTCTACACAGAGCCATAAAAATCCTATTTAATTGAGTTAAAAATATCATAGATATTATGATCAACATGCAATCATAATATATGGGTGGATACTCGAATTTTTTAAACCGAAATTTCCAATCAAAATCACATGGATCTGTGTGAAATCTAAATTTTGGTGATTTATTGTCGAAGCTTTATTAATATAGATCTGGGTGTTCACATCGAATTTAAATCTTGTTCTCACCTTGCTGGGATTGATCCGGTAGATTCTCTTTGCAAGATGATGGTTGTTGTTCTTGGTTCAATAGTCGCCCGACGAAGATTCTTTTAGGTATGAAATTGTTCAGCACGTTCAATTACTGAAATCAATGCCTAGAGCTGTAGAAAAAAAGGTTCACTTCCATACTACCATAGAACGGAGAAAATTTTAGGTATTTTAGGTTTGAGTTTTTATATATTTATGTAATATATATTTGGGTTTAGCAGATGCTACTCCAGGTGCAATACACTTGGTGGCATATTAACTGTTATGCATACACAATACACGTCGGATGTGTGATTATGTGTGTATTGAATATAATAATATTAAATTAACGGTACGTCGGATGTGTGATTATGTGTGTATTGAATATAATAATATTAAATTAACGGTTAAGATCTATACGGTGTACTCCACCGGGAGTAGCATAGATAAAACCTATATATTTGGCTGAAATAAAAAAAAAAAGGTACTATTCGCACATGGCCCTATCTAATAATTAGGAAAAAGAATGAGTAATATTTATAATACTACTATTACTATTGCCCCTATCCATGATTACCCCAAAAAAATATGAGAATTAAGAATATATATATTTTTTTGCATAATTGGTTGAAATGATGTGCATAATTTTATGATACATATTTAATGAATTATGAATTAAGAATATATACATGATATTTATAGTAATTAGTCTATAGTCCGTCAATAATATTTGGTCATGTGTATTTCTTAAATATTTTATAATATTAATTAATCAATTTTTATATTAGAAACTTAAATTTGTTAAGAAAATCCCATGATATTTTACTTAATTTTCTACCATTATTAAATTTAGTATAAATTTATTAAATTTAATAAAAAAAACAATTTGAATAAATTAACATTACTGTATATGAAAGATTGATTCAAGGACATGTAAAAAAATCAATCTAATTACAAAATCAATTTTGTTATATCTTTGATTTAAAATTAAAATTTAATTATATTTGGTCAAATAATTAAAAATATATATTCTCTTTCATTTTATTTACATGATGGTTTGGGTTTTTAATTTGGTATATTAAATGATAAAATCACATTTTTTCATATATTTTTTCATTTTTGTATGTAGATTTGTTTTTTCAACCAATCCTTTTTTATTGTTTTTTTTATATATTTAATTTCAATGTATATTAATTACAATAAATTATTTTCTTAAGTAATGTGTTCAATCTTGGGATTTCGAGCCCGTTTGGGCGAGCTTATTTAAAAGAGCTTATAAGATGTTATGTCTTATAAGTTGTTTTAAGAGCTGATAAGCTGTTACGTCTTATTTAATAAATAAGTCGTTAAACCGTTTGGATAAAATAG